>JAIUSX010000356.1:0-69638 GCA_026573805.1 Hesperophylax magnus | reverse complement strand
CCGTTTGGTCCCATAGAGCCTGAAAAAACTGCTTCCAAAGTTCGAACCCAAGTCTAAAATTATCGTCCATAAAAATCATGATTTTTCTTAAAATACATTTATATGAAGATTTTGTGACTGAATTCGATGTGGACTACAAATTATATCACAATTCCAAAATTTCAGCCCGTTAGGTCCCATAGGGCCTGAAAAAACTGCTTCCAAAGTTCTAACCCAAGTCTGAAATTGCGTCCATAAAAATCATGATTTTTCTAAAAATACACTTTTATGGAGATTTTGTAACTGAATTCGATATGGACTACAAATTTCATTAAACTCCAAAATTTCAGCCCGTTTGGTCCCATAGAGCCCGAAAAAACTGCTTCCAAAGTTCGAACCCAAGTCTGAAATTAGCGTCCATAAAAATCATGATTTTTCTATCAATACAACTTTATGGAGATTTTGTAACTGAATTCGATATGGACTACAAATTTCATAACAACTCCAAAATTTCAGCCCGTTTGGTCCCATAGAGCCCGAAAAAACAGCTTCCAAAGTTCGAACCCAAGTCTGAAGTTAGCGTCCATAAAAATCATGAGTTTTCTGAAAATAAGACTTAATGGAGATTTTGTAACTGAATTCGATATGGACTACAAATTTTATCACAATTCCAAAATTTCAGCCCGTTTGGTCCCATAGAGCCTGAAAAAAACTTCTTCCAAAGTTCGAACCCAAGTCTGAACTTAGCGTCCATAAAAATCATGATTTTTCTAAAAATACATTTTAATGAAGATTTTGTGACTGAATTCGATGTGGACTACAAATTTTATCACAATTCCAATATTTCAGCCCGTTTGGTCCCATAGAGCCTGAAAAAACTTCTTCCGAAGTTCGAACCCAAGTCTGAAATTAGCGTCCATAAAAATCATGATTTTTCTTAAAATACATTTTTATTAAGATTTTGTGACTGAATTCGATGTGGACTACAAATTCTATCACAATTCCAAAATTTCAGCCCGTTTGGTCCCATAAGGCCTGAAAAAACTGCTTCGAAAGTTCGAACCCAAGTCTGAAATTAGCGTATATAAAAATCATGATTTTTCTTAAATATGGAGATTTTTTAACTGAATTCGATATGGTCTACAAATTTCATTACAACTCCAAAATTTCAGCCCGTTTGGTCCCATAGAGCCTGAAAAAACTTCTTCCAAAGTTCGAACCCAAGTCTGAAATTAGCGTCCATAAAAATCATGATTTTTCTAAAAATACATTTTTTAAGAATATTTTGTGACTGAATTCGATGTGGACTACAAATTTTATCACAATTCCAAAATTTCAGCCCTTTAGGTCCCATAGGGCCTGAAAAAACTGCTTCCAAAGTTCGAACCCAAGTCTGAAATAAGCGTCCATAAAAATCTTGATTTTCCTAAAAATACAACTTTATGGAGATTTTGTAACTGAATTCGATATGGACTACAAATTTCATTATAACTCCAAAATTTCTGCCCGTTTGGTCCCATAGAGCCTGAAAAAACTGCTTCCAAAGTTCGAACCCAAATCTAAAATTCGGTCCATAAAAATCATGATTTTTCTTAAAATACATTTTTATGAAGATTTTGTGACTGAATTCGATGTGGACTACAAATTTTATCACAATTCCAAAATTTCAGCCCGTTTGGTCCCATAGGGCCTGAAAAAACTGCTTCCAAAGTTCGAACCCAAGTCTGAAATTAGCGTCCATACAAATCATGATTTTTCTAAAAATACATTTTTTAGAAGATTTTGTGACTGAATTCGATGTGGACTACAAATTTTATGACAATTCCAAAATTTTAGCCCGTTTGGTCCCATAGGGCCTGAAAAAACTGCTTCCAAAGTTCGAACCCAAGTGTGAAATTAGCGTCCATAAAAATCATGAGTTTTCTAAAAATAAGACTTTATGGAGATTATGTTTGGTCCCATAGAGCCTGAAAAAACTTCTTCCAAAGTTCGAACCCAAGTCTGAAATTAGCGTCCATAAAAATCATGATTTTTCTAAAAATACATTTTTAAGAAGATTTTGTGACTGAATTCGATGTGGACTACAAATTTTATCACAATTCCAAAATTTCAGCCCGTTTGGTCCCATAGAGCCTGAAAAAACTTCTTCCAAAGTTCGAACCCAAGTCTGAAATTAGCGTCCATAAAAATCATGATTTTTCTAAAAATACATTTTTAAGAAGATTTTGTGACTGAATTCGATGTGGACTACAAATTTTATCACAATTCCAAAATTTCAGCCCGTTTGGTCCCATAGGACCTGAAAAAACTGCTTCCAAAGTTCTAACCCAAGTCTGAAATTGCGTCCATAAAAATCATGATTTTTCTAAAAATACACTTTTATGGAGATTTTGTAACTGAATTCGATATGGACTACAAATTTCATTAAACTCCAAAATTTCAGCCCGTTTGGTCCCATAGAGCCCGAAAAAACTGCTTCCAAAGTTCGAACCCAAGTCTGAAATAAGCATCCATAAAAATCTTGAGTTTTCTAAAAATAAGACTTAATGGAGATTTTGTAACTGAATTCGATATCGACTACAAATTTTATCACAATTCCAAAATTTCAGCCCTTTAGGTCCCATAGGGCCTGAAAAAATTGATTCCAAAGTTCGAACCCAAGTCTGAAATAAGCGTCCATAAAAATCTTGATTTTCCTAAAAATACAACTTTATGGAGATTTTGTAACTGAATTCGATATGGACTACAAATTTCATTATAACTCCAAAATTTCTGCCCGTTTGGTCCCATAGAGCCTGAAAAAACTGCTTCCAAAGTTCGAACCCAAATCTGAAATTAGCGTCCATAAAAATCATGATTTTTCTAAAAATACATTTTTAAGAAGATTTTGTGACTGAATTCGATGTGGACTACAAATTTTATCACAATTCCAAAATTTCAGCCCGTTTGGTCCCATAGAGCCTGAAAAAACTTCTTCCAAAGTTCGAACCCAAGTCTGAAATTAGCGTCCATAAAAATCATGATTTTTCTAAAAATACATTTTTAAGAAGATTTTGTGACTGAATTCGATGTGGACTACAAATTTTATCACAATTCCAAAATTTCAGCCCGTTTGGTCCCATAGGGCCTGAAAAAACTGCTTCCAAAGTTCTAACCCAAGTCTGAAATTGCGTCCATAAAAATCATGATTTTTCTAAAAATACACTTTTATGGAGATTTTGTAACTGAATTCGATATGGACTACAAATTTCATTAAACTCCAAAATTTCAGCCCGTTTGGTCCCATAGAGCCCGAAAAAACTGCTTCCAAAGTTCGAACCCAAGTCTGAAATAAGCGTCCATAAAAATCTTGAGTTTTCTAAAAATAAGACTTAATGGAGATTTTGTAACTGAATTCGATATGGACTACAAATTTTATCACAATTCCAAAATTTCAGCCCTTTAGGTCCCATAGGGCCTGAAAAAACTGCTTCCAAAGTTCGAACCCAAGTCTGAAATAAGCGTCCATAAAAATCTTGATTTTCCTAAAAATACAACTTTATGGAGATTTTGTAACTGAATTCGATATGGACTACAAATTTCATTATAACTCCAAAATTTCTGCCCGTTTGGTCCCATAGAGCCTGAAAAAACTGCTTCCAAAGTTCGAACCCAAATCTAAAATTATCGTCCATAAAAATCATGATTTTTCTTAAAATACATTTTTATGAAGATTTTGTGACTGAATTCGATGTGTACTACAAATTTTATCACTATTCCAAAATTTCAGCCCGTTTGGTCCCATAGGGCCTGAAAAAACTGCTTCCAAAGTTCGAACCCAAGTCTGAAATTAGCGTCCATACAAATCATGATTTTTCTAAAAATACATTTTTTAGAAGATTTTGTGACTGAATTCGATGTGGACTACAAATTTTATCACAATTCCCAAATTTCAGCCCGTTTGGTCCCATAAGGCCTGAAAAAACTGCTTCCAAAGTTCGAACCCAAGTCTGAAATTAGCGTCCATAAAAATCATGATTTTTCTCAAAATACATTTAAATGAAGATTTTGTGACTGAATTCGATGTGGACTACAAATTTTAAGACAATTCCAAAATTTTAGCCCGTTTGGTCCCATAGGGCCTGAAAAAACTGCTTCCAAAGTTCGAACCCAAATCTAAAATTATCGTCCATAAAAATCATGATTTTTCTAAAAATACATTTTTAAGAAGATTTTGTGACTGAATTCGATGTGGACTACAAATTTTATCACAATTCCAAAATTTCAGCCCGTTTGGTCCCATAGGGCCTGAAAAAACTGCTTCCAAAGTTCGAACCCAAGTCTGAAATTAGCGTCCATAAAAATCATGATTTTTCTAAAAATACATTTTTAAGAAGATTTTGTGACTGAATTCGATGTGGACTACAAATTTTATCACAATTCCAAAATTTCAGCCCGTTTGGTCCCATAAGGCCTGAAAAAACTGCTTCCAAAGTTCGAACCCAAGTCTGAAATTAGCGTCCATAAAAATCATGATTTTTCTCAAAATACATTTAAATGAAGATTTTGTGACTGAATTCGATGTGGACTACAAATTTTATCACAATTCCAAACCAAACCACCAAACGGGCTGAAATTTTGGAGTTTCATGAAATTTGTAGTCCATATCGAATTCAGTTACAAAATCTCCATAAAAGTGTATTTTTAGAAAAATCATGATTTTTATGGACGCTAATTTCAGACTTGGGTTCGAACTTTGGAAGCAGTTTTTTCAGGCCCTATGGGACCAAACGGGCTGAAATTTTGGAATTGTGATAAAATTTGTAGTCCACATCGAATTCAGTCACAAAATCTTCATAAAAATGTATTTTGAGAAAAATCATGATTTTTATGGACGCTAATTTCAGACTTGGGTTCGAACTTTGGAATAAGTTTTTTCAGGCTCTATGGGACCAAACGGGCTGAAATTTTGGAATTGTGATAAAATTTGTAGTCCATATCGAATTCAGTTACAAAATCTCCATTAGGTCTTATTTTGAGAAAACTCATGATTTTTATGGACGCTAACTTCAGACTTGGATTCGAACTTTGGAAGCAGTTTTTTCGGGCTCTATGGGACCAAACGGGCTGAAATTTTGGAGTTGTAATGAAATTTGTAGTCCATATCGAATTCAGTTACAAAATCTCCATATAGTTGTATTTTTAGGAAAATCAAGATTTTTATGGACGCTTATTTCAGACTTGGGTTCGAATTTTGGAAGCAGTTTTTTCAGGCCCTATGGGACCTAACGGGCTGAAATTTTGGAATTGTTATAAAATTTGTAGTCCACATCGAATTCAGTCACAAAATCTTCATAAAAATTTGTTTTAAGAAAAATCATGATTTTTATGGACGCTAATTTCAGACTTGGGTTCGAACTTTGGAAGAAATTTATTCAGGCTCTATGGGACCAAACGGGCTGAAATTTTGGAATTGTGATAAAATTTGCAGTCCATATCGAATTCAGTTACAAAATCTCCATTAAGTCTTATTTTCAGAAAACTCATGATTTTTATGGACGCTAACTTCAGACTTGGGTTCGAACTTTGGAAGCAGTTTTTTCGGGCTCTATGGGACCAAACGGGCTGAAATTTTGGAGTTGTTATGAAATTTGTAGTCCATATCGAATTCAGTTACAAAATCTCCATAAAGTTGTATTGTTAGAAAAATCATGATTTTTATGGACGCTAATTTCAGACTTGGGTTCGAACTTTGGAAGCAGTTTTTTCGGGCTCTCTGGGACCAAACGGGCTGAAATTTTGGAGTTTAATGAAATTTGTAGTCCATATCGAATTCAGTTACAAAATCTCCATAAAAGTGTATTTTTAGAAAAATCATGATTTTTATGGACGCAATTTCAAACTTGGGTTAGAACTTTGGAAGCAGTTTTTTCAGGCCCTATGGGACCAAACGGGCTGAAATTTTGGAATTGTGATAAAATTTGTAGTCCACATCGAATTCAGTCACAAAATCTTCATAAAAATGTATTTTAAGAAAAATCATGATTTTTATGGACGCTTATTTCAGACTTGGGTTCGAACTTTGGAAGCAGTTTTTTCGGGCTCTATGGGACCAAACGGGCTGAAATTTTGGAGTTTAATGAAATTTGTAGTCCATATCGAATTCAGTTACAAAATCTCCATAAAAGTGTATTTTTAGAAAAATCATGATTTTTATGGACGCTAATTTCAGACTTGGGTTCGAACTTTGGAAGAAGTTTTTTCAGGCTCTATGGGACCAAACATAATCTCCATAAAGTCTTATTTTTAGAAAACTCATGATTTTTATGGACGCTAATTTCAGACTTGGGTTCGAACTTTGGAAGCAGTTTTTTCAGGCCCTATGGGACCAAACGGGCTGAAATTTTGGAGTTTAATGAAATTTGTAGTCCATATCGAATTCAGTTACAAAATCTCCATAAAAGTGTATTTTTAGAAAAATCATGATTTTTATGGACGCAATTTCAGACTTGGGTTAGAACTTTGGAAGCAGTTTTTTCAGGCCCTATGGGACCAAACGGGCTGAAATTTTGGAATTGTGATAAAATTTGTAGTCCACATCGAATTCAGTCACAAAATCTTCTTAAAAATGTATTTTTAGAAAAATCATGATTTTTATGGACGCTAATTTCAGACTTGGGTTCGAACTTTGGAAGAAGTTTTTTCAGGCTCTATGGGACCAAACATAATCTCCATAAAGTCTTATTTTTAGAAAACTCATGATTTTTATGGACGCTAATTTCAGACTTGGGTTCGAACTTTGGAAGCAGTTTTTTCAGGCCCTATGGGACCAAACGGGCTGAAATTTTGGAATTGTCATAAAATTTGTAGTCCACATCGAATTCAGTCACAAAATCTTCATTTAAATGTATTTTGAGAAAAATCATGATTTTTATGGACGCTAATTTCAGACTTGGGTTCGAACTTTGGAAGCAGTTTTTTCAGGCCTTATGGGACCAAACGGGCTGAAATTTTGGAATTGTGATAAAATTTGTAGTCCACATCGAATTCAGTCACAAAATCTTCTTAAAAATGTATTTTTAGAAAAATCATGATTTTTATGGACGCTAATTTCAGACTTGGGTTCGAACTTTGGAAGCAGTTTTTTCAGGCCCTATGGGACCAAACGGGCTGAAATTTTGGAATTGTGATAAAGCCCGTTAGGTCCCATAGGGCCTGAAAAAACTGCTTCCAAAGTTCTAACCCAAGTCTGAAATTGCGTCCATAAAAATCATGATTTTTCTAAAAATACACTTTTATGGAGATTTTGTAACTGAATTCGATATGGACTACAAATTTCATTAAACTCCAAAATTTCAGCCCGTTTGGTCCCATAGAGCCCGAAAAAACTGCTTCCAAAGTTCGAACCCAAGTCTGAAATTAGCGTCCATAAAAATCATGATTTTTCTATCAATACAACTTTATGGAGATTTTGTAACTGAATTCGATATGGACTACAAATTTCATAACAACTCCAAAATTTCAGCCCGTTTGGTCCCATAGAGCCCGAAAAAACTGCTTCCAAAGTTCGAACCCAAGTCTGAAGTTAGCGTCCATAAAAATCATGAGTTTTCTGAAAATAAGACTTAATGGAGATTTTGTAACTGAATTCGATATGGACTACAAATTTTATTACAATTCCAAAATTTCAGCCCGTTTGGTCCCATAGAGCCTGAAAAAACTTCTTCCAAAGTTCGAACCCAAGTCTGAAATTAGCGTCCATAAAAATCATGATTTTTCTAAAAATACATTTTAATGAAGATTTTGTGACTGAATTCGATGTGGACTACAAATTTTATCACAATTCCAAAATTTCAGCCCGTTTGGTCCCATAGAGCCTGAAAAAACTGCTTCCAAAGTTCGAACCCAAGTCTGAAATTAGCGTCCATAAAAATCATGATTTTTCTAAAAATACATTTTAATTAAGATTTTGTGACTGAATTCGATGTGGACCACAAAGTTTATCACAATTCCAATATTTCAGCCCGTTTGGTCCCATAGAGCCTGAAAAAACTTCTTCCGAAGTTCGAACCCAAGTCTGAAATTAGCGTCCATAAAAATCATGATTTTTCTTAAAATACATTTTTATTAAGATTTTGTGACTGAATTCGATGTGGACTACAAATTCTATCACAATTCCAAAATTTCAGCCCGTTTGGTCCCATAAGGCCTGAAAAAACTGCTTCGAAAGTTCGAACCCAAGTCTGAAATTAGCGTATATAAAAATCATGATTTTTCTTAAATATGGAGATTTTTTAACTGAATTCGATATGGTCTACAAATTTCATTACAACTCCAAAATTTCAGCCCGTTTGGTCCCATAGAGCCTGAAAAAACTTCTTCCAAAGTTCGAACCCAAGTCTGAAATTAGCGTCCATAAAAATCATGATTTTTCTAAAAATACATTTTTTAAGAATATTTTGTGACTGAATTCGATGTGGACTACAAATTTTATCACAATTCCAAAATTTCAGCCCGTTTGGTCCCATAGGGCCTGAAAAAACTGCTTCCAAAGTTCGAACCCAAGTCTGAAATTAGCGTCCATAAAAATCATGATTTTTCTAAAAATACATTTTTAAGAAGATTTTGTGACTGAATTCGATGTGGACTACAAATTTTATCACAATTCCAAAATTTCAGCCCGTTTGGTCCCATAAGGCCTGAAAAAACTGCTTCCAAAGTTCGAACCCAAGTCTGAAATTAGCGTCCATAAAAATCATGATTTTTCTCAAAATACATTTAAATGAAGATTTTGTGACTGAATTCGATGTGGACTACAAATTTTATGACAATTTTAAAATTTCAGCCCGTTTGGTCCCATAGGGCCTGAAAAAACTGCTTCCAAAGTTCGAACCCAAGTCTGAAATTAGCGTCCATAAAAATCATGAGTTTTCTAAAAATAAGACTTTATGGAGATTATGTTTGGTCCCATAGAGCCTGAAAAAACTTCTTCCAAAGTTCGAACCCAAGTCTGAAATTAGCGTCCATAAAAATCATGATTTTTCTAAAAATACCTTTTTAAGAAGATTTTGTGACTGCATTCGATGTGGACTACAAATTTTATCACAATTCCAAAATTTCAGCCCGTTTGGTCCCATAGGGCATGAAAAAACTGCTTCCAAAGATCGAACCCAAGTCAGAAATTAGCGTCCATAAAAATCATGATTTTTCTAAAAATACATTTTTAAGAAGATTTTGTGACTGAATTCGATGTGGACTACAAATTTTATCACAATTCCAAAATTTCAGCCCGTTTGGTCCCATAAGGCCTGAAAAAACTGCTTCCAAAGTTCGAACCCAAGTCTGAAATTAGCGTCCATAAAAATCATGATTTTTCTCAAAATACATTTAAATGAAGATTTTGTGACTGAATTCGATGTGGACTACAAATTTAATGACAATTCCAAAATTTCAGCCCGTTTGGTCCCATAGGGCCTGAAAAAACTGCTTCCAAAGTTCGAACCCAAGTCTGAAATTAGCGTCCATAAAAATCATTAGTTTTCTAAAAATAAGACTTTATGGAGATTATGTTTGGTCCCATAGAGCCTGAAAAAACTTCTTCCAAAGTTCGAACCCAAGTCTGAAATTAGCGTCCATAAAAATCATGATTTTTCTAAAAATACCTTTTTAAGAAGATTTTGTGACTGCATTCGATGTGGACTACAAATTTTATCACAATTCCAAAATTTCAGCCCGTTTGGTCCCATAGGGCCTGAAAAAACTGCTTCCAAAGATCGAACCCAAGTCAGAAATTAGCGTCCATAAAAATCATGATTTTTCTAAAAATACATTTTTAAGAAGATTTTGTGACTGAATTCGATGTGGACTACAAATTTTATCACAATTCCAAAATTTCAGCCCGTTTGGTCCCATAAGGCCTGAAAAAACTGCTTCCAAAGTTCGAACCCAAGTCTGAAATTAGCGTCCATAAAAATCATGATTTTTCTCAAAATACATTTAAATGAAGATTTTGTGACTGAATTCGATGTGGACTACAAATTTAATGACAATTCCAAAATTTCAGCCCGTTTGGTCCCATAGAGCCCGAAAAAACTGCTTCCAAAGTTCGAACCCAAGTCTGAAATAAGCGTCCATAAAAATCTTGAGTTTTCTAAAAATAAGACTTAATGGAGATTTTGTAACTGAATTCGATATGGACTACAAATTTTATCACAATTCCAAAATTTCAGCCCTTTAGGTCCCATAGGGCCTGAAAAAACTGCTTCCAAAGTTCGAACCCAAGTCTGAAATAAGCGTCCATAAAAATCTTGATTTTCCTAAAAATACAACTTTATGGAGATTTTGTAACTGAATTCGATATGGACTACAAATTTCATTAAACTCCAAAATTTCAGCCCGTTTGGTCCCATAGAGCCCGAAAAAACTGCTTCCAAAGTTCGAACCCAAGTCTGAAATAAGCGTCCATAAAAATCTTGAGTTTTCTAAAAATAAGACTTAATGGAGATTTTGTAACTGAATTCGATATGGACTACAAATTTCATTACAACTCCAAAATTTCAGCCCTTTAGGTCCCATAGGGCCTGAAAAAACTGCTTCCAAAGTTCGAACCCAAGTCTGAAATAAGCGTCCATAAAAATCTTGATTTTCCTAAAAATACAACTTTATGGAGATTTTGTAACTGAATTCGATATGGACTACAAATTTCATTATAACTCCAAAATTTCTGCCCGTTTGGTCCCATAGAGCCTGAAAAAACTGCGTCCAAAGTTCGAACCCAAGTCTAAAATTATCGTCCATAAAAATCATGATTTTTCTAAAAATACAATTTTAAGAAGATTTTGTGACTGAATTCGATGTGGACTACAAATTTTATCACAATTCCAAAATTTCAGCCCGTTAGGTCCCATAGGGCCTGAAAAAACTGCTTCCAAAATTCGACCCCAAGTCTGAAATAAGCGTCCATAAAAATCTTGATTTTCCTAAAAATACAACTATATGGAGATTTTGTAACTGAATTCGATATGGACTACAAATTTCATTACAACTCCAAAATTTCAGCCCGTTTGGTCCCATAGAGCCCGAAAAAACTGCTTCCAAAGTTCGAACCCAAGTCTGAAGTTAGCGTCCATAAAAATCATGAGTTTTCTCAAAATAAGACTTAATGGAGATTTTGTAACTGAATTCGATATGGACTACAAATATTATCACAATTCCAAAATTTCAGCCCGTTTGGTCCCATAGAGCCTGAAAAAACTTCTTCCAAAGTTCGAACCCAAGTCTGAAATTAGCGTCCAAAAAAATCATGATTTTTCTAAAAATACATTTTAATGAAGATTTTGTGACTGAATTCGATGTGGACTACAAATTTCATTACAACTCCAAAATTTCAGCCCTTTAGGTCCCATAGGGCCTGAAAAAACTGCTTCCAAAGTTCGAACCCAAGTCTGTAATAAGCGTCCATAAAAATCTTGATTTTCCTAAAAATACAACTTTATGGAGATTTTGTAACTGAATTCGATATGGACTACAAATTTCATTATAACTCCAAAATTTCTGCCCGTTTGGTCCCATAGAGCCTGAAAAAACTGCTTCCAAAGTTCGAACCCAAGTCTAAAATTATCGTCCATAAAAATCATGATTTTTCTTAAAATACATTTTTATGAAGATTTTGTGACTGAATTCGATGTGGACTACAAATTTTATCACAATTCCAAAATTTCAGCCCGTTAGGTCCCATAGGGCCTGAAAAAACTGCTTCCAAAATTCGACCCCAAGTCTGAAATAAGCGTCCATAAAAATCTTGATTTTCCTAAAAATACAACTATATGGAGATTTTGTAACTGAATTCGATATGGACTACAAATTTCATTACAACTCCAAAATTTCAGCCCGTTTGGTCCCATAGAGCCCGAAAAAACTGCTTCCAAAGTTCGAACCCAAGTCTGAAGTTAGCGTCCATAAAAATCATGAGTTTTCTCAAAATAAGACTTAATGGAGATTTTGTAACTGAATTCGATATGGACTACAAATTTTATCACAATTCCAAAATTTCAGCCCGTTTGGTCCCATAGAGCCTGAAAAAACTTCTTCCAAAGTTCGAACCCAAGTCTGAAATTAGCGTACATAAAAATCATGAGGATTCTTAAAATACCACTTTATGGAGATTTTGTGATTGAATTCGATATGGACTACAAATTTTATCACAATTTCAAAATTTCAGCCCGTTTGGTCCCATAGAGCCTGAAAAAACTTCTTCCAAAGTTCGAACCCAAGTCTGTAATTAGCGTACATAAAAATCATGAGGATTCTTAAAATACCACTTTATGGAGATTTTGTGATTGAATTCGATATGGACTACAAATTTTATCACAATTTCAAAATTTCAGCCCGTTTGGTCCCATAGAGCCTGAAGAAACTTCTTCCAAAGTTCGAACCAAAGTCTGAAATTAGCGTCCAAAAAAATCATGATTTTTCTAAAAATACATTTTAATGAAGATTTTGTGACTGAATTCGATGTGGACTACAAATTTTATCACAATTCCAAAATTTCTGCCCGTTAGGTCCCATAGGGCCTGAAAAAACTGCTTCCAAAATTCGACCCCAAGTCTGAAATAAGCGTCCATAAAAATCTTGATTTTCCTAAAAATACAACTATATGGAGATTTTGTAACTGAATTCGATATGGACTGCAAATTTCATTACAACTCCAAAATTACAGCCCGTTTGGTCCCATAGAGCCCGAAAAAACTGCTTCCAAAGTTCGAACCCAAGTCTGAAGTTAGCGTCCATAAAAATCATGAGTTTTCTCAAAATAAGACTTAACGGAGATTTTGTAACTGAATTCGATATGGACTACAAATTTTATCACAATTCCAAAATTTCAGCCCGTTTGGTCCCATAGAGCCTGAAAAAACTTCTTCCAAAGTTCGAACCCAAGTCTGAAATTAGCGTACATAAAAATCATGAGGATTCTTAAAATACCACTTTATGGAGATTTTGTGATTGAATTCGATATGGACTACAAATTTTATCACAATTTCAAAATTTCAGCCCGTTTGGTCCCATAGAGCCTGAAAAAACTTCTTCCAAAGTTCGAACCAAAGTCTGAAATTAGCGTCCAAAAAAATCATGATTTTTATAAAAATACATTTTAATGAAGATTTTGTGACTGAATTCGATGTGGACTACAAATTTCATTACAACTCCAAAATTTCAGCCCGTTTGGTCCCATAGAGCCCGAAAAAACTGCTTCCAAAGTTCGAACCCAAGTCTGAAGTTAGCGTCCATAAAAATCATGAGTTTTCTCAAAATAAGACTTAATGGAGATTTTGTAACTGAATTCGATATGGACTACAAATTTTATCACAATTCCAAAATTTCAGCCCGTTTGGTCCCATAGAGCCTGAAAAAACTTCTTCCAAAGTTCGAACCCAAGTCTGAAATTAGCGTACATAAAAATCATGAGGATTCTTAAAATACCACTTTATGGAGATTTTGTGATTGAATTCGATATGGACTACAAATTTTATCACAATTTCAAAATTTCAGCCCGTTTGGTCCCATAAGGCCTGAAAAAACTTCTTCCAAAGTTCGAACCAAAGTCTGAAATTAGCGTCCAAAAAAATCATGATTTTTCTAAAAATACATTTTAATGAAGATTTTGTGACTGAATTCGATGTGGACTACAAATTTTATCACAATTCCAAAATTTCTGCCCGTTTGGTCCCATAGGGCCTGAAAAAACTGCTTCCAAAGTTCGAACCCAAGTCTGAAATTAGCGTCCATAAAAATCATGATTTTTTTAAAAATACACTTTTATGGAGATTTTGTAACTGAATTCGATATGGACTACAAATTTCATTAAACTCCAAAATTTCAGCCCGTTTGGTCCCATAGAGCCCGAAAAAACTGCTTCCAAAGTTCGAACCCAAGTCTGAAATAAGCGTCCATAAAAATCTTGAGTTTTCTAAAAATAAGACTTAATGGAGATTTTGTAACTGAATTCGATATGGACTACAAATTTCATTACAACTCCAAAATTTCAGCCCTTTAGGTCCCATAGGGCCTGAAAAAACTGCTTCCAAAGTTCGAACCCAAGTCTGAAATAAGCGTCCATAAAAATCTTGATTTTCCTAAAAATACAACTTTATGGAGATTTTGTAACTGAATTCGATATGGACTACAAATTTCATTAAACTCCAAAATTTCAGCCCGTTTGGTCCCATAGAGCCCGAAAAAACTGCTTCCAAAGTTCGAACCCAAGTCTGAAATAAGCGTCCATAAAAATCTTGAGTTTTCTAAAAATAAGACTTAATGGAGATTTTGTAACTGAATTCGATATGGACTACAAATTTCATTACAACTCCAAAATTTCAGCCCTTTAGGTCCCATAGGGCCTGAAAAAACTGCTTCCAAAATTCGACCCCAAGTCTGAAATAAGCGTCCATAAAAATCTTGATTTTCCTAAAAATACAACTATATGGAGATTTTGTAACTGAATTCGATATGGACTACAAATTTTATCACAATTCCAAAATTTCAGCCCGTTTGGTCCCATAGAGCCTGAAAAAACTTCTTCCAAAGTTCGAACCCAAGTCTGAAATTAGCGTACATAAAAATCATGAGGATTCTTAAAATACCACTTTATGGAGATTTTGTGATTGAATTCGATATGGACTACAAATTTTATCACAATTTAAAAATTTCAGCCCGTTTGGTCCCATAGAGCCTGAAAAAACTTCTTCCAAAGTTCGAACCAAAGTCTGAAATTAGCGTCCAAAAAAATCATGATTTTTCTAAAAATACATTTTAATGAAGATTTTGTGACTGAATTCGATGTGGACTACAAATTTCATTACAACTCCAAAATTTCAGCCCGTTTGGTCCCATAGAGCCCGAAAAAACTGCTTCCAAAGTTCGAACCCAAGTCTGAAGTTAGCGTCCATAAAAATCATGAGTTTTCTCAAAATAAGACTTAATGGAGATTTTGTAACTGAATTCGATATGGACTACAAATTTTATCACAATTCCAAAATTTCAGCCCGTTTGGTCCCATAGAGCCTGAAAAAACTTCTTCCAAAGTTCGAACCCAAGTCTGAAATTAGCGTACATAAAAATCATGAGGATTCTTAAAATACCACTTTATGGAGATTTTGTGATTGAATTCGATATGGACTACAAATTTTATCACAATTTCAAAATTTCAGCCCGTTTGGTCCCATAGAGCCTGAAAAAACTTCTTCCAAAGTTCGAACCCAAGTCTGAAATTAGCGTACATAAAAATCATGAGGATTCTTAAAATACCACTTTATGGAGATTTTGTGATTGAATTCGATATGGACTACAAATTTTATCACAATTTCAAAATTTCAGCCCGTTTGGTCCCATAGAGCCTGAAAAAACTTCTTCCAAAGTTCGAACCAAAGTCTGAAATTAGCGTCCAAAAAAATCATGATTTTTCTAAAAATACATTTTAATGAAGATTTTGTGACTGAATTCGATGTGGACTACAAATTTTATCACAATTCCAAAATTTCTGCCCGTTAGGTCCCATAGGGCCTGAAAAAACTGCTTCCAAAATTCGACCCCAAGTCTGAAATAAGCGTCCATAAAAATCTTGATTTTCCTAAAAATACAACTATATGGAGATTTTGTAACTGAATTCGATATGGACTGCAAATTTCATTACAACTCCAAAATTACAGCCCGTTTGGTCCCATAGAGCCCGAAAAAACTGCTTCCAAAGTTCGACCCCAAGTCTGAAGTTAGCGTCCATAAAAATCATGAGTTTTCTCAAAATAAGACTTAACGGAGATTTTGTAACTGAATTCGATATGGACTACAAATTTTATCACAATTCCAAAATTTCAGCCCGTTTGGTCCCATAGAGCCTGAAAAAACTTCTTCCAAAGTTCGAACCCAAGTCTGAAATTAGCGTACATAAAAATCATGAGGATTCTTAAAATACCACTTTATGGAGATTTTGTGATTGAATTCGATATGGACTACAAATTTTATCACAATTTCAAAATTTCAGCCCGTTTGGTCCCATAGAGCCTGAAAAAACTTCTTCCAAAGTTCGAACCAAAGTCTGAAATTAGCGTCCAAAAAAATCATGATTTTTCTAAAAATACATTTTAATGAAGATTTTGTGACTGAATTCGATGTGGACTACAAATTTCATTACAACTCCAAAATTTCAGCCCGTTTGGTCCCATAGAGCCCGAAAAAACTGCTTCCAAAGTTCGAACCCAAGTCTGAAGTTAGCGTCCATAAAAATCATGAGTTTTCTCAAAATAAGACTTAATGGAGATTTTGTAACTGAATTCGATATGGACTACAAATTTTATCACAATTCCAAAATTTCAGCCCGTTTGGTCCCATAGAGCCTGAAAAAACTTCTTCCAAAGTTCGAACCCAAGTCTGAAATTAGCGTACATAAAAATCATGAGGATTCTTAAAATACCACTTTATGGAGATTTTGTGATTGAATTCGATATGGACTACAAATTTTATCACAATTTCAAAATTTCAGCCCGTTTGGTCCCATAAGGCCTGAAAAAACTTCTTCCAAAGTTCGAACCAAAGTCTGAAATTAGCGTCCAAAAAAATCATGATTTTTCTAAAAATACATTTTAATGAAGATTTTGTGACTGAATTCGATGTGGACTACAAATTTTATCACAATTCCAAAATTTCTGCCCGTTTGGTCCCATAGGGCCTGAAAAAACTGCTTCCAAAGTTCGAACCCAAGTCTGAAATTAGCGTCCATAAAAATCATGATTTTTTTAAAAATACACTTTTATGGAGATTTTGTAACTGAATTCGATATGGACTACAAATTTCATTAAACTCCAAAATTTCAGCCCGTTTGGTCCCATAGAGCCCGAAAAAACTGCTTCCAAAGTTCGAACCCAAGTCTGAAATAAGCGTCCATAAAAATCTTGAGTTTTCTAAAAATAAGACTTAATGGAGATTTTGTAACTGAATTCGATATGGACTACAAATTTCATTACAACTCCAAAATTTCAGCCCTTTAGGTCCCATAGGGCCTGAAAAAACTGCTTCCAAAGTTCGAACCCAAGTCTGAAATAAGCGTCCATAAAAATCTTGATTTTCCTAAAAATACAACTTTATGGAGATTTTGTAACTGAATTCGATATGGACTACAAATTTCATTAAACTCCAAAATTTCAGCCCGTTTGGTCCCATAGAGCCCGAAAAAACTGCTTCCAAAGTTCGAACCCAAGTCTGAAATAAGCGTCCATAAAAATCTTGAGTTTTCTAAAAATAAGACTTAATGGAGATTTTGTAACTGAATTCGATATGGACTACAAATTTCATTACAACTCCAAAATTTCAGCCCTTTAGGTCCCATAGGGCCTGAAAAAACTGCTTCCAAAATTCGACCCCAAGTCTGAAATAAGCGTCCATAAAAATCTTGATTTTCCTAAAAATACAACTATATGGAGATTTTGTAACTGAATTCGATATGGACTACAAATTTTATCACAATTCCAAAATTTCAGCCCGTTTGGTCCCATAGAGCCTGAAAAAACTTCTTCCAAAGTTCGAACCCAAGTCTGAAATTAGCGTACATAAAAATCATGAGGATTCTTAAAATACCACTTTATGGAGATTTTGTGATTGAATTCGATATGGACTACAAATTTTATCACAATTTAAAAATTTCAGCCCGTTTGGTCCCATAGAGCCTGAAAAAACTTCTTCCAAAGTTCGAACCAAAGTCTGAAATTAGCGTCCAAAAAAATCATGATTTTTCTAAAAATACATTTTAATGAAGATTTTGTGACTGAATTCGATGTGGACTACAAATTTCATTACAACTCCAAAATTTCAGCCCGTTTGGTCCCATAGAGCCCGAAAAAACTGCTTCCAAAGTTCGAACCCAAGTCTGAAGTTAGCGTCCATAAAAATCATGAGTTTTCTCAAAATAAGACTTAACGGAGATTTTGTAACTGAATTCGATATGGACTACAAATTTTATCACAATTCCAAAATTTCAGCCCGTTTGGTCCCATAGAGCCCGAAAAAACTGCTTCCAAAGTTCGAACCCAAGTCTGAAATAAGCGTCCATAAAAATCTTGAGTTTTCTAAAAATAAGACTTAATAGAGATTTTGTAACTGAATTCGATATGGACTACAAATTTCATTACAACTCCAAAATTTCAGCCCTTTAGGTCCCATAGGGCCTGAAAAAACTGCTTCCAAAGTTCGAACCCAAGTCTGAAATAAGCGTCCATAAAAATCTTGATTTTCCTAAAAATACAACTTTATGGAGATTTTGTAACTGAATTCGATATGGACTACAAATTTCATTATAACTCCAAAATTTCTGCCCGTTTGGTCCCATAGAGCCTGAAAAAACTGCTTCCAAAGTTCGAACCCAAGTCTAAAATTATCGTCCATAAAAATCATGATTTTTCTTAAAATACATTTTTATGAAGATTTTGTGACTGAATTCGATGTGGACTACAAATTTTATCACAATTCCAAAATTTCAGCCCGTTAGGTCCCATAGGGCCTGAAAAAACTGCTTCCAAAATTCGACCCCAAGTCTGAAATAAGCGTCCATAAAAATCTTGATTTTCCTAAAAATACAACTTTATGGAGATTTTGTAACTGAATTCGATATGGACTACAAATTTCATTACAACTCCAAAATTTCAGCCCGTTTGGTCCCATAGAGCCCGAAAAAACTGCTTCCAAAGTTCGAACCCAAGTCTGAAGTTAGCGTCCATAAAAATCATGAGTTTTCTCAAAATAAGACTTAATGGAGATTTTGTAACTGAATTCGATATGGACTACAAATTTTATCACAATTCCAAAATTTCAGCCCGTTTGGTCCCATAGAGCCTGAAAAAACTTCTTCCAAAGTTCGAACCCAAGTCTGAAATTAGCGTACATAAAAATCATGAGGATTCTTAAAATACCACTTTATGGAGATTTTGTGATTGAATTCGATATGGACTACAAATTTTATCACAATTTCAAAATTTCAGCCCGTTTGGTCCCATAAGGCCTGAAAAAACTTCTTCCAAAGTTCGAACCAAAGTCTGAAATTAGCGTCCAAAAAAATCATGATTTTTCTAAAAATACATTTTAATGAAGATTTTGTGACTGAATTCGATGTGGACTACAAATTTTATCACAATTCCAAAATTTCTGCCCGTTTGGTCCCATAGGGCCTGAAAAAACTGCTTCCAAAGTTCGAACCCAAGTCTGAAATTAGCGTCCATAAAAATCATGATTTTTTTAAAAATACACTTTTATGGAGATTTTGTAACTGAATTCGATATGGACTACAAATTTCATTAAACTCCAAAATTTCAGCCCGTTTGGTCCCATAGAGCCCGAAAAAACTGCTTCCAAAGTTCGAACCCAAGTCTGAAATAAGCGTCCATAAAAATCTTGAGTTTTCTAAAAATAAGACTTAATGGAGATTTTGTAACTGAATTCGATATGGACTACAAATTTCATTACAACTCCAAAATTTCAGCCCTTTAGGTCCCATAGGGCCTGAAAAAACTGCTTCCAAAGTTCGAACCCAAGTCTGAAATAAGCGTCCATAAAAATCTTGATTTTCCTAAAAATACAACTTTATGGAGATTTTGTAACTGAATTCGATATGGACTACAAATTTCATTAAACTCCAAAATTTCAGCCCGTTTGGTCCCATAGAGCCCGAAAAAACTGCTTCCAAAGTTCGAACCCAAGTCTGAAATAAGCGTCCATAAAAATCTTGAGTTTTCTAAAAATAAGACTTAATGGAGATTTTGTAACTGAATTCGATATGGACTACAAATTTCATTACAACTCCAAAATTTCAGCCCTTTAGGTCCCATAGGGCCTGAAAAAACTGCTTCCAAAATTCGACCCCAAGTCTGAAATAAGCGTCCATAAAAATCTTGATTTTCCTAAAAATACAACTATATGGAGATTTTGTAACTGAATTCGATATGGACTACAAATTTCATTACAACTCCAAAATTTCAGCCCGTTTGGTCCCATAGAGCCCGAAAAAACTGCTTCCAAAGTTCGAACCCAAGTCTGAAGTTAGCGTCCATAAAAATCATGAGTTTTCTCAAAATAAGACTTAATGGAGATTTTGTAACTGAATTCGATATGGACTACAAATTTTATCACAATTCCAAAATTTCAGCCCGTTTGGTCCCATAGAGCCTGAAAAAACTTCTTCCAAAGTTCGAACCCAAGTCTGAAATTAGCGTACATAAAAATCATGAGGATTCTTAAAATACCACTTTATGGAGATTTTGTGATTGAATTCGATATGGACTACAAATTTTATCACAATTTAAAAATTTCAGCCCGTTTGGTCCCATAGAGCCTGAAAAAACTTCTTCCAAAGTTCGAACCAAAGTCTGAAATTAGCGTCCAAAAAAATCATGATTTTTCTAAAAATACATTTTAATGAAGATTTTGTGACTGAATTCGATGTGGACTACAAATTTCATTACAACTCCAAAATTTCAGCCCGTTTGGTCCCATAGAGCCCGAAAAAACTGCTTCCAAAGTTCGAACCCAAGTCTGAAGTTAGCGTCCATAAAAATCATGAGTTTTCTCAAAATAAGACTTAACGGAGATTTTGTAACTGAATTCGATATGGACTACAAATTTTATCACAATTCCAAAATTTCAGCCCGTTTGGTCCCATAGAGCCCGAAAAAACTGCTTCCAAAGTTCGAACCCAAGTCTGAAATAAGCGTCCATAAAAATCTTGAGTTTTCTAAAAATAAGACTTAATAGAGATTTTGTAACTGAATTCGATATGGACTACAAATTTCATTACAACTCCAAAATTTCAGCCCTTTAGGTCCCATAGGGCCTGAAAAAACTGCTTCCAAAGTTCGAACCCAAGTCTGAAATAAGCGTCCATAAAAATCTTGATTTTCCTAAAAATACAACTTTATGGAGATTTTGTAACTGAATTCGATATGGACTACAAATTTCATTATAACTCCAAAATTTCTGCCCGTTTGGTCCCATAGAGCCTGAAAAAACTGCTTCCAAAGTTCGAACCCAAGTCTAAAATTATCGTCCATAAAAATCATGATTTTTCTTAAAATACATTTTTATGAAGATTTTGTGACTGAATTCGATGTGGACTACAAATTTTATCACAATTCCAAAATTTCAGCCCGTTAGGTCCCATAGGGCCTGAAAAAACTGCTTCCAAAATTCGACCCCAAGTCTGAAATAAGCGTCCATAAAAATCTTGATTTTCCTAAAAATACAACTTTATGGAGATTTTGTAACTGAATTCGATATGGACTACAAATTTCATTACAACTCCAAAATTTCAGCCCGTTTGGTCCCATAGAGCCCGAAAAAACTGCTTACAAAGTTCGAACCCAAGTCTGAAGTTAGCGTCCATAAAAATCATGAGTTTTCTCAAAATAAGACTTAATGGAGATTTTGTAACTGAATTCGATATGGACTACAAATTTTATCACAATTCCAAAATTTCAGCCCGTTTGGTCCCATAGAGCCTGAAAAAACTTTTTCCAAAGTTCGAACCCAAGTCTGAAATTAGCGTACATAAAAATCATGAGGATTCTTAAAATACCACTTTATGGAGATTTTGTGATTGAATTCGATATGGACTACAAATTTTATCACAATTTCAAAATTTCAGCCCGTTTGGTCCCATAGAGCCTGAAAAAACTTCTTCCAAAGTTCGAACCAAAGTCTGAAATTAGCGTCCAAAAAAATCATGATTTTTCTAAAAATACATTTTAATGAAGATTTTGTGACTGAATTCGATGTGGACTACAAATTTCATTACAACTCCAAAATTTCAGCCCGTTTGGTCCCATAGAGCCCGAAAAAACTGCTTCCAAAGTTCGAACCCAAGTCTGAAGTTAGCGTCCATAAAAATCATGAGTTTTCTCAAAATAAGACTTAATGGAGATTTTGTAACTGAATTCGATATAGACTACAAATTTTATCACAATTCCAAAATTTCAGCCCGTTTGGTCCCATAGAGCCTGAAAAAACTTCTTCCAAAGTTCGAACCCAAGTCTGAAATTAGCGTACATAAAAATCATGAGGATTCTTAAAATACCACTTTATGGAGATTTTGTGATTGAATTCGATATGGACTACAAATTTTATCACAATTTCAAAATTTCAGCCCGTTTGGTCCCATAGAGCCTGAAAAAACTTCTTCCAAAGTTCGAACCAAAGTCTGAAATTAGCGTCCAAAAAAATCATGATTTTTCTAAAAATACATTTTAATGAAGATTTTGTGACTGAATTCGATGTGGACTACAAATTTCATTACAACTCCAAAATTTCAGCCCGTTTGGTCCCATAGAGCCCGAAAAAACTGCTTCCAAAGTTCGAACCCAAGTCTGAAGTTAGCGTCCATAAAAATCATGAGTTTTCTCAAAATAAGACTTAACGGAGATTTTGTAACTGAATTCGATATGGACTACAAATTTTATCACAATTCCAAAATTTCAGCCCGTTTGGTCCCATAGAGCCCGAAAAAACTGCTTCCAAAGTTCGAACCCAAGTCTAAAATTATCGTCCATAAAAATCATGATTTTTCTTAAAATACATTTTTATGAAGATTTTGTGACTGAATTCGATGTGGACTACAAATTTTATCACAATTCCAAAATTTCAGCCCGTTAGGTCCCATAGGGCCTGAAAAAACTGCTTCCAAAATTCGACCCCAAGTCTGAAATTAGCGTACATAAAAATCATGAGGATTCTTAAAATACCACTTTATGGAGATTTTGTGATTGAATTCGATATGGACTACAAATTTTATCACAATTTCAAAATTTCAGCCCGTTTGGTCCCATAGAGCCTGAAAAAACTTCTTCCAAAGTTCGAACCAAAGTCTGAAATTAGCGTCCAAAAAAATCATGATTTTTCTAAAAATACATTTTAATGAAGATTTTGTGACTGAATTCGATGTGGACTACAAATTTCATTACAACTCCAAAATTTCAGCCCGTTTGGTCCCATAGAGCCCGAAAAAACTGCTTCCAAAGTTCGAACCCAAGTCTGAAGTTAGCGTCCATAAAAATCATGAGTTTTCTCAAAATAAGACTTAATGGAGATTTTGTAACTGAATTCGATATAGACTACAAATTTTATCACAATTCCAAAATTTCAGCCCGTTTGGTCCCATAGAGCCTGAAAAAACTTCTTCCAAAGTTCGAACCCAAGTCTGAAATTAGCGTACATAAAAATCATGAGGATTCTTAAAATACCACTTTATGGAGATTTTGTGATTGAATTCGATATGGACTACAAATTTTATCACAATTTCAAAATTTCAGCCCGTTTGGTCCCATAGAGCCTGAAAAAACTTCTTCCAAAGTTCGAACCAAAGTCTGAAATTAGCGTCCAAAAAAATCATGATTTTTCTAAAAATACATTTTAATGAAGATTTTGTGACTGAATTCGATGTGGACTACAAATTTCATTACAACTCCAAAATTTCAGCCCGTTTGGTCCCATAGAGCCCGAAAAAACTGCTTCCAAAGTTCGAACCCAAGTCTGAAGTTAGCGTCCATAAAAATCATGAGTTTTCTCAAAATAAGACTTAACGGAGATTTTGTAACTGAATTCGATATGGACTACAAATTTTATCACAATTCCAAAATTTCAGCCCGTTTGGTCCCATAGAGCCCGAAAAAACTGCTTCCAAAGTTCGAACCCAAGTCTGAAATAAGCGTCCATAAAAATCTTGAGTTTTCTAAAAATAAGACTTAATGGAGATTTTGTAACTGAATTCGATATGGACTACAAATTTCATTACAACTCCAAAATTTCAGCCCTTTAGGTCCCATAGGGCCTGAAAAAACTGCTTCCAAAGTTCGAACCCAAGTCTGAAATAAGCGTCCATAAAAATCTTGATTTTCCTAAAAATACAACTTTATGGAGATTTTGTAACTGAATTCGATATGGACTACAAATTTCATTATAACTCCAAAATTTCTGCCCGTTTGGTCCCATAGAGCCTGAAAAAACTGCTTCCAAAGTTCGAACCCAAGTCTAAAATTATCGTCCATAAAAATCATGATTTTTCTTAAAATACATTTTTATGAAGATTTTGTGACTGAATTCGATGTGGACTACAAATTTTATCACAATTCCAAAATTTCAGCCCGTTAGGTCCCATAGGGCCTGAAAAAACTGCTTCCAAAATTCGACCCCAAGTCTGAAATAAGCGTCCATAAAAATCTTGATTTTCCTAAAAATACAACTTTATGGAGATTTTGTAACTGAATTTGATATGGACTACAAATTTCATTACAACTCCAAAATTTCAGCCCGTTTGGTCCCATAGAGCCCGAAAAAACTGCTTACAAAGTTCGAACCCAAGTCTGAAGTTAGCGTCCATAAAAATCATGAGTTTTCTCAAAATAAGACTTAATGGAGATTTTGTAACTGAATTCGATATGGACTACAAATTTTATCACAATTCCAAAATTTCAGCCCGTTTGGTCCCATAGAGCCTGAAAAAACTTTTTCCAAAGTTCGAACCCAAGTCTGAAATTAGCGTACATAAAAATCATGAGGATTCTTAAAATACCACTTTATGGAGATTTTGTGATTGAATTCGATATGGACTACAAATTTTATCACAATTTCAAAATTTCAGCCCGTTTGGTCCCATAGAGCCTGAAAAAACTTCTTCCAAAGTTCGAACCAAAGTCTGAAATTAGCGTCCAAAAAAATCATGATTTTTCTAAAAATACATTTTAATGAAGATTTTGTGACTGAATTCGATGTGGACTACAAATTTCATTACAACTCCAAAATTTCAGCCCGTTTGGTCCCATAGAGCCCGAAAAAACTGCTTCCAAAGTTCGAACCCAAGTCTGAAGTTAGCGTCCATAAAAATCATGAGTTTTCTCAAAATAAGACTTAATAGAGATTTTGTAACTGAATTCGATATAGACTACAAATTTTATCACAATTCCAAAATTTCAGCCCGTTTGGTCCCATAGAGCCTGAAAAAACTTCTTCCAAAGTTCGAACCCAAGTCTGAAATTAGCGTACATAAAAATCATGAGGATTCTTAAAATACCACTTTATGGAGATTTTGTGATTGAATTCGATATGGACTACAAATTTTATCACAATTTCAAAATTTCAGCCCGTTTGGTCCCATAGAGCCTGAAAAAACTTCTTCCAAAGTTCGAACCAAAGTCTGAAATTAGCGTCCAAAAAAATCATGATTTTTCTAAAAATACATTTTAATGAAGATTTTGTGACTGAATTCGATGTGGACTACAAATTTTATCACAATTCCAAAATTTCTGCCCGTTTGGTCCCATAGGGCCTGAAAAAACTGCTTCCAAAGTTCGAACCCAAGTCTGAAATTAGCGTCCATAAAAATCATGATTTTTCTAAAAATACACTTTTATGGAGATTTTGTAACTGAATTCGATATGGACTACAAATTTCATTAAACTCCAAAATTTCAGCCCGTTTGGTCCCATAGAGCCCGAAAAAACTGCTTCCAAAGTTCGAACCCAAGTCTGAAATAAGCGTCCATAAAAATCTTGAGTTTTCTAAAAATAAGACTTAATGGAGATTTTGTAACTGAATTCGATATGGACTACAAATTTCATTACAACTCCAAAATTTCAGCCCTTTAGGTCCCATAGGGCCTGAAAAAACTGCTTCCAAAGTTCGAACCCAAGTCTGAAATAAGCGTCCATAAAAATCATGATTTTTCTTAAAATACATTTTTATGAAGATTTTGTGACTGAATTCGATGTGGACTACAAATTTTATCACAATTCCAAAATTTCAGCCCGTTAGGTCCCATAGGGCCTGAAAAAACTGCTTCCAAAATTCGACCCCAAGTCTGAAATAAGCGTCCATAAAAATCTTGATTTTCCTAAAAATACAACTATATGGAGATTTTGTAACTGAATTCGATATGGACTACAAATTTCATTACAACTCCAAAATTTCAGCCCGTTTGGTCCCATAGAGCCCGAAAAAACTGCTTCCAAAGTTCGAACCCAAGTCTGGAGTTAGCGTCCATAAAAATCATGAGTTTTCTCAAAATAAGACTTAATGGAGATTTTGTAACTGAATTCGATATGGACTACAAATTTTATCACAATTCCAAAATTTCAGCCCGTTTGGTCCCATAGAGCCTGAAAAAACTTCTTCCAAAGTTCGAACCCAAGTCTGAAATTAGCGTACATAAAAATCATGAGGATTCTTAAAATACCACTTAAATTTCAGCCCGTTTGGTCCCATAGAGCCTGAAAAAACTTCTTCCAAAGTTCGAACCAAAGTCTGAAATTAGCGTCCATAAAAATCATGATTTTTCTAAAAATACATTTTAATGAAGATTTTGTGACTGAATTCGATGTGGACTACAAATTTTATCACAATTCCAAAATTTCAGCCCGTTTGGTCCCATAGGGCCTGAAAAAACTGCTTCCAAAGTTCGAACCCAAGTCTGAAATTAGCGTCCATAAAAATCATAAGTTTTCTAAAAATAAGACTTTATGGAGTTTATGTGACTGAATTCGATGTGGACTACAAATTTTATCACAATTCCAAAATTTCAGCCCGTTTGGTCCCAGAGGGCCTGAAAAAACTGCTTCCAAAGTTCGAACCCAAGTCTGAAATTAGCGTCCATAAAAATCATAAGTTTTCTAAAAATAAGACTTTATGGAGTTTATGTGATTGAATTCGATATGGACTACAAATTTCATCACAACTCCAAAATTTCAGCCCGTTTGGTCCCACAGGGCCTGAAAAAACTACTTCCAAAATTCGAACCCAAGTCTGAAATGAGCGTCCATAAAAATCACGATTTTTCTAAAAATACAACTTTATGGAGATTTTGTAACTGAATTCGATATGGACTACAAATTTCATAACAACTCCAAAATTTCAGCCCGTTTGGTCCCATAGAGCCCGAAAAAACTGCTTCCAAAGTTCGAACCCAAGTCTGAAATTAGCGTCCATAAGAATCATGATTTTTCTTAAAATACATTTTTATGAAGATTTTGTGACTGAATTCGATGTGGACTACAAATTTTATCACAATTCCAAAATTTCAGCCCGTTTGGTCCCATAGGGCCTGAAAAAACTGCTTCCAAAGTTCGAACCCAAGTCTGAAATTAGCGTCCATAAAAATCATGATTACTCTCAAAATACAACTTTATGGAGATTTTGTAACTGAATTCGATATGGACTACAAATTTCATTACAACTCCAAAATTTCAGCCCGTTTGGTCACATAGAGCCCGAAAAAACTGCTTCCAAAGTTCGAACCCAAGTCTGAAGTTAGCGACCATAAAAATCATGAGTTTTCTAAAAATAAGACTTAATGGAGATTTTGTAACTGAATTCGATATGGACTACAAATTTTATGACGATTCCAAAATTTCAGCCCGTTTGGTCCCATAGAGCCTGAAAAAACTTCTTCCAAACTTCGAACCCAAGTCTGAAATTAGCGTCCATAAAAATCATGATTTTTCTAAAAATACATTTTAATGAAGATTTTGTGACTAAATTCGATGTGGACTACAAATTTCATCACAATTCCGAAATTTCAGCCCGTTTGGTCCCTTAGAGCCTGAAAAAACTGCTTCCAATGTTCGAACCCAAGTCTGAAATTAGCGTTCATAAAAATCCTGAGTTTTCTTAAAATACCACTTTATGGAGATTTTGTGATTGAATTCGATATGGACTACAAATTTTATCACAATTCCAAAATTTCAGCCCGTTTGGTCCCATACAGCCTGAAAAAACTTCTTCCAAAGATCGAACCCAAGTCTGAAATTAGCGTCCATAAAAATCATGATTTTTCTAAAAATACATTTTAATGAAGATTTTGTGACTGAATTCGATGTGGACTACAAAGTTTATCACAATTCCAAAATTTCAGCCCGTTTGGTCCCATAAGGCCTGAAAAAACTGCTTCCAAAGTTCGAACCCAAGTCTGAAATAAGCGTCCATAAAAATCTTGAGTTTTCTAAAAATAAGACTTAATGGAGATTTTGTAACTGAATTCGATATGGACTACAAATTTTATCACAATTCCAAAATTTCAGCCCTTTAGGTCCCATAGGGCCTGAAAAAACTGCTTCCAAAGTTCGAACCCAAGTCTGAAGTTAGCGTCCATAAAAATCATGAGTTTTCTCAAAATAAGACTTAATGGAGATTTTGTAACTGAATTCGATATGGACTACAAATTTTATCACAATTCCAAAATTTCAGCCCGTTTGGTCCCATAGAGCCTGAAAAAACTTCTTCCAAAGTTCGAACCAAAGTCTGAAATTAGCGTCCATAAAAATCATGATTTTTCTAAAAATACATTTTAATGAAGATTTTGTGACTGAATTCGATGTGGACTACAAATTTTATCACAATTCCAAAATTTCAGCCCGTTTGGTCCCATAGGGCCTGAAAAAACTGCTTCCAAAGTTCGAACCCAAGTCTGAAATTAGCGTCCATAAAAATCATAAGTTTTCTAAAAATAAGACTTTATGGAGTTTATGTGACTGAATTCAATGTGGACTACAAATTTTATCACAATTCCAAAATTTCAGCCCGTTTGGTCCCAGAGGGCCTGAAAAAACTGCTTCCAAAGTTCGAACCCAAGTCTGAAATTAGCGTCCATAAAAATCATAAGTTTTCTAAAAATAAGACTTTATGGAGTTTATGTGATTGAATTCGATATGGACTACAAATTTCATCACAACTCCAAAATTTCAGCCCGTTTGGTCCCACAGGGCCTGAAAAAACTACTTCCAAAATTCGAACCCAAGTCTGAAATGAGCGTCCATAAAAATCACGATTTTTCTAAAAATACAACTTTATGGAGATTTTGTAACTGAATTCGATATGGACTACAAATTTCATAACAACTCCAAAATTTCAGCCCGTTTGGTCCCATAGAGCCCGAAAAAACTGCTTCCAAAGTTCGAACCCAAGTCTGAAATTAGCGTCCATAAAAATCATGATTTTTCTTAAAATACATTTTTATGAAGATTTTGTGACTGAATTCGATGTGGACTACAAATTTTATCACAATTCCAAAATTTCAGCCCGTTTGGTCCCATAGGGCCTGAAAAAACTGCTTCCAAAGTTCGAACCCAAGTCTGAAATTAGCGTCCATAAAAATCATGATTACTCTCAAAATACAACTTTATGGAGATTTTGTAACTGAATTCGATATGGACTACAAATTTCATTACAACTCCAAAATTTCAGCCCGTTTGGTCACATAGAGCCCGAAAAAACTGCTTCCAAAGTTCGAACCCAAGTCTGAAGTTAGCGTCCATAAAAATCATGAGTTTTCTAAAAATAAGACTTAATGGAGATTTTGTAACTGAATTCGATATGGACTACAAATTTTATGACGATTCCAAAATTTCAGCCCGTTTGGTCCCATAGAGCCTGAAAAAACTTCTTCCAAACTTCGAACCCAAGTCTGAAATTAGCGTCCATAAAAATCATGATTTTTCTAAAAATACATTTTAATGAAGATTTTGTGACTAAATTCGATGTGGACTACAAATTTCATCACAATTCCGAAATTTCAGCCCGTTTGGTCCCATAGGGCCTGAAAAAACTGCTTCCAAAGTTCGAACCCAAGTCTGAAATTAGCGTCCATAAAAATCATGATTACTCTCAAAATACAACTTTATGGAGATTTTGTAACTGAATTCGATATGGACTACAAATTTCATAACAACTCCAAAATTTCAGCCCGTTTGGTCCCATAGAGCCCGAAAAAACTGCTTCCAAAGTTCGAACCCAAGTCTGAAATTAGCGTCCATAAAAATCATGATTTTTCTTAAAATACATTTTTATGAAGATTTTGTGACTGAATTCGATGTGGACTACAAATTTTATCACAATTCCAAAATTTCAGCCCGTTTGGTCCCATAGGGCCTGAAAAAACTGCTTCCAAAGTTCGAACCCAAGTCTGAAATTAGCGTCCATAAAAATCATGATTACTCTCAAAATACAACTTTATGGAGATTTTGTAACTGAATTCGATATGGACTACAAATTTCATTACAACTCCAAAATTTCAGCCCGTTTGGTCACATAGAGCCCGAAAAAACTGCTTCCAAAGTTCGAACCCAAGTCTGAAGTTAGCGTCCATAAAAATCATGAGTTTTCTAAAAATAAGACTTAATGGAGATTTTGTAACTGAATTCGATATGGACTACAAATTTTATGACGATTCCAAAATTTCAGCCCGTTTGGTCCCATAGAGCCTGAAAAAACTTCTTCCAAACTTCGAACCCAAGTCTGAAATTAGCGTCCATAAAAATCATGATTTTTCTAAAAATACATTTTAATGAAGATTTTGTGACTAAATTCGATGTGGACTACAAATTTCATCACAATTCCGAAATTTCAGCCCGTTTGGTCCCTTAGAGCCTGAAAAAACTGCTTCCAATGTTCGAACCCAAGTCTGAAATTAGCGTTCATAAAAATCCTGAGTTTTCTTAAAATACCACTTTATGGAGATTTTGTGATTGATTTCGATATGGACTACAAATTTCATCACAACTCCAAAATTTCAGCCCGTTTGGTCCCACAGGGCCTGAAAAAACTACTTCCAAAATTCGAACCCAAGTCTGAAATGAGCGTCCATAAAAATCACGATTTTTCTAAAAATACAACTTTATGGAGATTTTGTAACTGAATTCGATATGGACTACAAATTTCATAACAACTCCAAAATTTCAGCCCGTTTGGTCCCATAGAGCCCGAAAAAACAGCTTCCAAAGTTCGAACCCAAGTCTGAAATTAGCGTCCATAAAAATCATGATTTTTCTTAAAATACATTTTTATGAAGATTTTGTGACTGAATTCGATGTGGACTACAAATTTTATCACAATTCCAAAATTTCAGCCCGTTTGGTCCCATAGGGCCTGAAAAAACTGCTTCCAAAGTTCGAACCCAAGTCTGAAATTAGCGTCCATAAAAATCATGATTACTCTCAAAATACAACTTTATGGAGATTTTGTAACTGAATTCGATATGGACTACAAATTTCATTACAACTCCAAAATTTCAGCCCGTTTGGTCCCTTAGAGCCTGAAAAAACTGCTTCCAATGTTCGAACCCAAGTCTGAAATTAGCGTTCATAAAAATCCTGAGTTTTCTTAAAATACCACTTTATGGAGATTTTGTGATTGATTTCGATATGGACTACAAATTTCATCACAACTCCAAAATTTCAGCCCGTTTGGTCCCACAGGGCCTGAAAAAACTACTTCCAAAATTCGAACCCAAGTCTGAAATGAGCGTCCATAAAAATCACGATTTTTCTAAAAATACAACTTTATGGAGATTTTGTAACTGAATTCGATATGGACTACAAATTTCATAACAACTCCAAAATTTCAGCCCGTTTGGTCCCATAGAGCCCGAAAAAACTGCTTCCAAAGTTCGAACCCAAGTCTGAAATTAGCGTCCATAAAAATCATGATTTTTCTTAAAATACATTTTTATGAAGATTTTGTGACTGAATTCGATGTGGACTACAAATTTTATCACAATTCCAAAATTTCAGCCCGTTTGGTCCCATAGGGCCTGAAAAAACTGCTTCCAAAGTTCGAACCCAAGTCTGAAATTAGCGTCCATAAAAATCATGATTACTCTCAAAATACAACTTTATGGAGATTTTGTAACTGAATTCGATATGGACTACAAATTTCATTACAACTCCAAAATTTCAGCCCGTTTGGTCACATAGAGCCCGAAAAAACTGCTTCCAAAGTTCGAACCCAAGTCTGAAGTTAGCGTCCATAAAAATCATGAGTTTTCTAAAAATAAGACTTAATGGAGATTTTGTAACTGAATTCGATATGGACTACAAATTTTATGACGATTCCAAAATTTCAGCCCGTTTGGTCCCATAGAGCCTGAAAAAACTTCTTCCAAACTTCGAACCCAAGTCTGAAATGAGCGTCCATAAAAATCATGATTTTTCTAAAAATACATTTTAATGAAGATTTTGTGACTAAATTCGATGTGGACTACAAATTTCATCACAATTCCGAAATTTCAGCCCGTTTGGTCCCATAAGGCCTGAAAAAACTGCTTCCAAAGTTCGAACCCAAGTCTGAAATAAGCGTCCATAAAAATCTTGAGTTTTCTAAAAATAAGACTTAATGGAGATTTTGTAACTGAATTCGATATGGACTACAAATTTTATCACAATTCCAAAATTTCAGCCCTTTAGGTCCCATAGGGCCTGAAAAAACTGCTTCCAAAGTTCGAACCCAAGTCTGAAATAAGCGTCAATAAAATTCTTGATTTTCCTAAAAATACAACTTTATGGAGATTTTGTAACTGAATTCGATATGGACTACAAATTTCATTACAACTCCAAAATTTCAGCCCGTTTGGTCCCATAGAGCCCGAAAAAACTGCTTCCAAAGTTCGAACCCAAGTCTGAAGTTAGCGTCCATAAAAATCATGAGTTTTCTGAAAATAAGACTTAATGGAGATTTTGTAACTGAATTCGATATGGACTACAAATTTTATCACAATTCCAAAATTTCAGCCCTTTAGGTCCCATAGGGCCTGAAAAAACTGCTTCCAAAGTTCGAACCCAAGTCTGAAATAAGCGTCCATAAAAATCTTGATTTTCCTAAAAATACAACTTTATGGAGATTTTGTAACTGAATTCGATATGGACTACAAATTTCATTATAACTCCAAAATTTCTGCCCGTTTGGTCCCATAGAGCCTGAAAAAACTGCTTCCAAAGTTCGAACCCAAGTCTAAAATTATCGTCCATAAAAATCATGATTTTTCTTAAAATACATTTTTATGAAGATTTTGTGACTGAATTCGATGTGGACTACAAATTTTATCACAATTCCAAAATTTCAGCCCGTTAGGTCCCATAGGGCCTGAAAAAACTGCTTCCAAAGTTCGAACCCATGTCTGAAGTTAGCGTCCATAAAAATCATGAGTTTTCTCAAAATAAGACTTAATGGAGATTTTGTAACTGAATTCGATATGGACTACAAATTTTATCACAATTCCAAAATTTCAGCCCGTTTGGTCCCATAGAGCCTGAAAAAACTTCTTCCAAAGTTCGAACCCAAGTCTGAAATTAGCGTACATAAAAATCATGAGGATTCTTAAAATACCACTTTATGGAGATTTTGTGATTGAATTCGATATGGACTACAAATTTTATCACAATTTCAAAATTTCAGCCCGTTTGGTCCCATAGAGCCTGAAAAAACTTCTTCCAAAGTTCGAACCAAAGTCTGAAATTAGCGTCCATAAAAATCATGATTTTTCTAAAAATACATTTTAATGAAGATTTTGTGACTGAATTCGATGTGGACTACAAATTTTATCACAATTCCAAAATTTCAGCCCGTTTGGTCCCATAGGGCCTGAAAAAACTGCTTCCAAAGTTCGAACCCAAGTCTGAAATTAGCGTCCATAAAAATCATAAGTTTTCTAAAAATAAGACTTTATGGAGTTTATGTGATTGAATTCGATATGGACTACAAATTTCATCACAACTCCAAAATTTCAGCCCGTTTGGTCCCATAGAGCCTGAAAAAACTTCTTCCAAAGTTCAAACCCAAGTCTGAAATAAGCGTCCATAAAAATCATGATTTTTCTTAAAATAAATTTTTATGAAGATTTTGTGACTGAATTCGATGAGGACTACAAATTTTATCACAATTCCAAAATTTCAGCCCGTTTGGTCCCACAGGGCCTGAAAAAACTACTTCCAAAATTCGAACCCAAGTCTGAAATGAGCGTCCATAAAAATCACGATTTTTCTAAAAATACAACTTTATGGAGATTTTGTAACTGAATTCGATATGGACTACAAATTTCATAACAACTCCAAAATTTCAGCCCGTTTGGTCCCATAGAGCCTGAAAAAACTTCTTCCAAACTTCTAACCCAAGTCTGAAATTAGCGTCCATAAAAATCATGATTTTTCTAAAAATACATTTTAATGAAGATTTTGTGACTAAATTCGATGTGGACTACAAATTTCATCACAATTCCGAAATTTCAGCCCGTTTGGTCCCTTAGAGCCTGAAAAAACTGCTTCCAATGTTCGAACCCAAGTCTGAAATTAGCGTTCATAAAAATCCTGAGTTTTCTTAAAATACCACTTTATGGAGATTTTGTGATTGAATTCGATATGGACTACAAATTTTATCACAATTCCAAAATTTCAGCCCGTTTGGTCCCATAGAGCCTGAAAAAACTTCTTCCAAAGATCGAACCCAAGTCTGAAATTAGCGTCCATAAAAATCATGATTTTTCTAAAAATACATTTTAATGAAGATTTTGTGACTGAATTCGATGTGGACTACAAAGTTTATCACAATTCCAAAATTTCAGCCCGTTTGGTCCCATAAGGCCTGAAAAAACTGCTTCCAAAGTTCGAACCCAAGTCTGAAATTAGCGTCCATAAAAATCATGAGTTTTCTAAAAATAAGACTTTATGGAGATTATGTGATTGAATTCGATATGGACTACAAATTTCATCACAACTCCAAAATTTCAGCCCGTTTGGTCCCATAGAGCCTGAAAAAACTTCTTCCAAAGTTCGAACCCAAGTCTGAAATTAGCGTCCATAAAAATCATGATTTTTCTAAAATACATTTTTAAGAAGATTTTGTGACTGAATTCGATGTGGACTACAAATTTTATCACAATTCCAAAATTTCAGCCCGTTTGGTCCCATAGGGCCTGAAAAAACTGCTTCCAAAGTTCTAACCCAAGTCTGAAATTTCGTCCATAAAAATCATGATTTTTCTAAAAATACACTTTTATGGAGATTTTGTAACTGAATTCGATATGGACTACAAATTTCATTAAACTCCAAAATTTCAGCCCGTTTGGTCCCATAGAGCCCGAAAAAACTGCTTCCAAAGTTCGAACCCAAGTCTGAAATAAGCGTCCATAAAAATCTTGAGTTTTCTAAAAATAAGACTTTATGGAGATTATGTGATTGAATTCGATATGGACTACAAATTTCATCACAACTCCAAAATTTCAGCCCGTTTGGTCCCATAGAGCCTGAAAAAACTTCTTCCAAAGTTCGAACCCAAGTCTGAAATTAGCGTCCATAAAAATCATGATTTTTCTAAAATACATTTTTAAGAAGATTTTGTGACTGAATTCGATGTGGACTACAAATTTTATCACAATTCCAAAATTTCAGCCCGTTTGATCCCATAGGGCCTGAAAAAACTGCTTCCAAAGTTCTAACCCAAGTCTGAAATTGCGTCCATAAAAATCATGATTTTTCTAAAAATACACTTTTATGGAGATTTTGTAACTGAATTCGATATGGACTACAAATTTCATTAAACTCCAAAATTTCAGCCCGTTTGGTCCCATAGAGCCCGAAAAAACTGCTTCCAAAGTTCGAACCCAAGTCTGAAATAAGCGTCCATAAAAATCTTGAGTTTTCTTAAAATAAGACTTAATGGAGATTTTGTAACTGAATTCGATATGGACTACAAATTTCATTATAACTCCAAAATTTCAGCCCGTTTGGTCCCATAGAGCCTGAAAAAACTTCTTCCAAAGTTCGAACCCAAGTCTGAAATTAGCGTACATAAAAATCATGAGGATTCTTAAAATACCACTTAAATTTCAGCCCGTTTGGTCCCATAGAGCCTGAAAAAACTTCTTCCAAAGTTCGAACCAAAGTCTGAAATTAGCGTCCATAAAAATCATGATATTTCTAAAAATACATTTTAATGAAGATTTTGTGACTGAATTCGATGTGGACTACAAATTTTATCACAATTCCAAAATTTCAGCCCGTTTGGTCCCATAGGGCCTGAAAAAACTGCTTCCAAAGTTCGAACCCAAGTCTGAAATTAGCGTCCATAAAAATCATAAGTTTTCTAAAAATAAGACTTTATGGAGTTTATGTGACTGAATTCGATGTGGACTACAAATTTTATCACAATTCCAAAATTTCAGCCCGTTTGGTCCCAGAGGGCCTGAAAAAACTGCTTCCAAAGTTCGAACCCAAGTCTGAAATTAGCGTCCATAAAAATCATAAGTTTTCTAAAAATAAGACTTTATGGAGTTTATGTGATTGAATTCGATATGGACTACAAATTTCATCACAACTCCAAAATTTCAGCCCGTTTGGTCCCATAGAGCCTGAAAAAACTTCTTCCAAAGTTCGAACCCAAGTCTGAAATTAGCGTCCATAAAAATCATGATTTTTCTAAAATACATTTTTAAGAAGATTTTGTGACTGAATTCGATGTGGACTACAAATTTTATCACAATTCCAAAATTTCAGCCCGTTTGGTCCCATAGGGCCTGAAAAAACTGCTTCCAAAGTTCTAACCCAAGTCTGAAATTTCGTCCATAAAAATCATGATTTTTCTAAAAATACACTTTTATGGAGATTTTGTAACTGAATTCGATATGGACTACAAATTTCATTAAACTCCAAAATTTCAGCCCGTTTGGTCCCATAGAGCCCGAAAAAACTGCTTCCAAAGTTCGAACCCAAGTCTGAAATAAGCGTCCATAAAAATCTTGAGTTTTCTAAAAATAAGACTTTATGGAGATTATGTGATTGAATTCGATATGGACTACAAATTTCATCACAACTCCAAAATTTCAGCCCGTTTGGTCCCATAGAGCCTGAAAAAACTTCTTCCAAAGTTCGAACCCAAGTCTGAAATTAGCGTCCATAAAAATCATGATTTTTCTAAAATACATTTTTAAGAAGATTTTGTGACTGAATTCGATGTGGACTACAAATTTTATCACAATTCCAAAATTTCAGCCCGTTTGATCCCATAGGGCCTGAAAAAACTGCTTCCAAAGTTCTAACCCAAGTCTGAAATTGCGTCCATAAAAATCATGATTTTTCTAAAAATACACTTTTATGGAGATTTTGTAACTGAATTCGATATGGACTACAAATTTCATTAAACTCCAAAATTTCAGCCCGTTTGGTCCCATAGAGCCCGAAAAAACTGCTTCCAAAGTTCGAACCCAAGTCTGAAATAAGCGTCCATAAAAATCTTGAGTTTTCTTAAAATAAGACTTAATGGAGATTTTGTAACTGAATTCGATATGGACTACAAATTTCATTATAACTCCAAAATTTCAGCCCGTTTGGTCCCATAGAGCCTGAAAAAACTTCTTCCAAAGTTCGAACCCAAGTCTGAAATTAGCGTACATAAAAATCATGAGGATTCTTAAAATACCACTTAAATTTCAGCCCGTTTGGTCCCATAGAGCCTGAAAAAACTTCTTCCAAAGTTCGAACCAAAGTCTGAAATTAGCGTCCATAAAAATCATGATATTTCTAAAAATACATTTTAATGAAGATTTTGTGACTGAATTCGATGTGGACTACAAATTTTATCACAATTCCAAAATTTCAGCCCGTTTGGTCCCATAGGGCCTGAAAAAACTGCTTCCAAAGTTCGAACCCAAGTCTGAAATTAGCGTCCATAAAAATCATAAGTTTTCTAAAAATAAGACTTTATGGAGTTTATGTGACTGAATTCGATGTGGACTACAAATTTTATCACAATTCCAAAATTTCAGCCCGTTTGGTCCCAGAGGGCCTGAAAAAACTGCTTCCAAAGTTCGAACCCAAGTCTGAAATTAGCGTCCATAAAAATCATAAGTTTTCTAAAAATAAGACTTTATGGAGTTTATGTGATTGAATTCGATATGGACTACAAATTTCATCACAACTCCAAAATTTCAGCCCGTTTGGTCCCACAGGGCCTGAAAAAACTACTTCCAAAATTCGAACCCAAGTCTGAAATGAGCGTCCATAAAAATCACGATTTTTCTAAAAATACAACTTTATGGAGATTTTGTAACTGAATTCGATATGGACTACAAATTTCATAACAACTCCAAAATTTCAGCCCGTTTGGTCCCATAGAGCCCGAAAAAACTGCTTCCAAAGTTCGAACCCAAGTCTGAAATTAGCGTCCATAAAAATCATGATTTTTCTTAAAATACATTTTTATGAAGATTTTGTGACTGAATTCGATGTGGACTACAAATTTTATCACAATTCCAAAATTTCAGCCCGTTTGGTCCCATAGGGCCTGAAAAAACTGCTTCCAAAGTTCGAACCCAAGTCTGAAATTAGCGTCCATAAAAATCATGATTACTCTCAAAATACAACTTTATGGAGATTTTGTAACTGAATTCGATATGGACTACAAATTTCATTACAACTCCAAAATTTCAGCCCGTTTGGTCACATAGAGCCCGAAAAAACTGCTTCCAAAGTTCGAACCCAAGTCTGAAGTTAGCGTCCATAAAAATCATGAGTTTTCTAAAAATAAGACTTAATGGAGATTTTGTAACTGAATTCGATATGGACTACAAATTTTATGACAATTCCAAAATTTCAGCCCGTTTGGTCCCATAGAGCCTGAAAAAACTTCTTCCAAACTTCGAACCCAAGTCTGAAATTAGCGTCCATAAAAATCATGATTTTTCTAAAAATACATTTTAATGAAGATTTTGTGACTAAATTCGATGTGGACTACAAATTTCATCACAATTCCGAAATTTCAGCCCGTTTGGTCCCTTAGAGCCTGAAAAAACTGCTTCCAATGTTCGAACCCAAGTCTGAAATTAGCGTTCATAAAAATCCTGAGTTTTCTTAAAATACCACTTTATGGAGATTTTGTGATTGAATTCGATATGGACTACAAATTTTATCACAATTCCAAAATTTCAGCCCGTTTGGTCCCATAGAGCCTGAAAAAACTTCTTCCAAAGATCGAACCCAAGTCTGAAATTAGCGTCCATAAAAATCATGATTTTTCTAAAAATACATTTTAATGAAGATTTTGTGACTGAATTCGATGTGGACTACAAAGTTTATCACAATTCCAAAATTTCAGCCCGTTTGGTCCCATAAGGCCTGAAAAAACTGCTTCCAAAGTTCGAACCCAAGTCTGAAATAAGCGTCCATAAAAATCTTGAGTTTTCTAAAAATAAGACTTAATGGAGATTTTGTAACTGAATTCGATATGGACTACAAATTTTATCACAATTCCAAAATTTCAGCCCTTTAGGTCCCATAGGGCCTGAAAAAACTGCTTCCAAAGTTCGAACCCAAGTCTGAAATAAGCGTCAATAAAATTCTTGATTTTCCTAAAAATACAACTTTATGGAGATTTTGTAACTGAATTCGATATGGACTACAAATTTCATTACAACTCCAAAATTTCAGCCCGTTTGGTCCCATAGAGCCCGAAAAAACTGCTTCCAAAGTTCGAACCCAAGTCTGAAGTTAGCGTCCATAAAAATCATGAGTTTTCTGAAAATAAGACTTAATGGAGATTTTGTAACTGAATTCGATATGGACTACAAATTTTATCACAATTCCAAAATTTCAGCCCTTTAGGTCCCATAGGGCCTGAAAAAACTGCTTCCAAAGTTCGAACCCAAGTCTGAAATAAGCGTCCATAAAAATCTTGATTTTCCTAAAAATACAACTTTATGGAGATTTTGTAACTGAATTCGATATGGACTACAAATTTCATTATAACTCCAAAATTTCTGCCCGTTTGGTCCCATAGAGCCTGAAAAAACTGCTTCCAAAGTTCGAACCCAAGTCTAAAATTATCGTCCATAAAAATCATGATTTTTCTTAAAATACATTTTTATGATGATTTTGTGACTGAATTCGATGTGGACTACAAATTTTATCACAATTCCAAAATTTCAGCCCGTTAGGTCCCATAGGGCCTGAAAAAACTGCATCCAAAGTTCGAACCCAAGTCTGAAGTTAGCGTCCATAAAAATCATGAGTTTTCTCAAAATAAGACTTAATGGAGATTTTGTAACTGAATTCGATATGGACTACAAATTTTATCACAATTCCAAAATTTCAGCCCGTTTGGTCCCATAGAGCCTGAAAAAACTTCTTCCAAAGTTCGAACCCAAGTCTGAAATTAGCGTACATAAAAATCATGAGGATTCTTAAAATACCACTTTATGGAGATTTTGTGATTGAATTCGATATGGACTACAAATTTTATCACAATTTCAAAATTTCAGCCCGTTTGGTCCCATAGAGCCTGAAAAAACTTCTTCCAAAGTTCGAACCAAAGTCTGAAATTAGCGTCCATAAAAATCATGATTTTTCTAAAAATACATTTTAATGAAGATTTTGTGACTGAATTCGATGTGGACTACAAATTTTATCACAATTCCAAAATTTCAGCCCGTTTGGTCCCATAGGGCCTGAAAAAACTGCTTCCAAAGTTCGAACCCAAGTCTGAAATTAGCGTCCATAAAAATCATAAGTTTTCTAAAAATAAGACTTTATGGAGTTTATGTGATTGAATTCGATATGGACTACAAATTTCATCACAACTCCAAAATTTCAGCCCGTTTGGTCCCATAGAGCCTGAAAAAACTTCTTCCAAAGTTCAAACCCAAGTCTGAAATAAGCGTCCATAAAAATCATGATTTTTCTTAAAATACATTTTTATGAAGATTTTGTGACTGAATTCGATGTGGACTACAAATTTTATCACAATTCCAAAATTTCAGCCCGTTTGGTCCCACAGGGCCTGAAAAAACTACTTCCAAAATTCGAACCCAAGTCTTAAATGAGCGTCCATAAAAATCACGATTTTTCTAAAAATACAACTTTATGGAGATTTTGTAACTGAATTCGATATGGACTACAAATTTCATAACAACTCCAAAATTTCAGCCCGTTTGGTCCCATAGAGCCTGAAAAAACTTCTTCCAAACTTCTAACCCAAGTCTGAAATTAGCGTCCATAAAAATCATGATTTTTCTAAAAATACATTTTAATGAAGATTTTGTGACTAAATTCGATGTGGACTACAAATTTCATCACAATTCCGAAATTTCAGCCCGTTTGGTCCCTTAGAGCCTGAAAAAACTGCTTCCAATGTTCGAACCCAAGTCTGAAATTAGCGTTCATAAAAATCCTGAGTTTTCTTAAAATACCACTTTATGGAGATTTTGTGATTGAATTCGATATGGACTACAAATTTTATCACAATTCCAAAATTTCAGCCCGTTTGGTCCCATAGAGCCTGAAAAAACTTCTTCCAAAGATCGAACCCAAGTCTGAAATTAGCGTCCATAAAAATCATGATTTTTCTAAAAATACATTTTAATGAAGATTTTGTGACTGAATTCGATGTGGACTACAAAGTTTATCACAATTCCAAAATTTCAGCCCGTTTGGTCCCATAAGGCCTGAAAAAACTGCTTCCAAAGTTCGAACCCAAGTCTGAAATTAGCGTCCATAAAAATCATGAGTTTTCTAAAAATAAGACTTTATGGAGATTATGTGATTGAATTCGATATGGACTACAAATTTCATCACAACTCCAAAATTTCAGCCCGTTTGGTCCCATAGAGCCTGAAAAAACTTCTTCCAAAGTTCGAACCCAAGTCTGAAATTAGCGTCCATAAAAATCATGATTTTTCTAAAATACATTTTTAAGAAGATTTTGTGACTGAATTCGATGTGGACTACAAATTTTATCACAATTCCAAAATTTCAGCCCGTTTGGTCCCATAGGGCCTGAAAAAACTGCTTCCAAAGTTCTAACCCAAGTCTGAAATTTCGTCCATAAAAATCATGATTTTTCTAAAAATACACTTTTATGGAGATTTTGTAACTGAATTCGATATGGACTACAAATTTCATTAAACTCCAAAATTTCAGCCCGTTTGGTCCCATAGAGCCCGAAAAAACTGCTTCCAAAGTTCGAACCCAAGTCTGAAATAAGCGTCCATAAAAATCTTGAGTTTTCTAAAAATAAGACTTTATGGAGATTATGTGATTGAATTCGATATGGACTACAAATTTCATCACAACTCCAAAATTTCAGCCCGTTTGGTCCCATAGAGCCTGAAAAAACTTCTTCCAAAGTTCGAACCCAAGTCTGAAATTAGCGTCCATAAAAATCATGATTTTTCTAAAATACATTTTTAAGAAGATTTTGTGACTGAATTCGATGTGGACTACAAATTTTATCACAATTCCAAAATTTCAGCCCGTTTGGTCCCATAGGGCCTGAAAAAACTGCTTCCAAAGTTCTAACCCAAGTCTGAAATTTCGTCCATAAAAATCATGATTTTTCTAAAAATACACTTTTATGGAGATTTTGTAACTGAATTCGATATGGACTACAAATTTCATTAAACTCCAAAATTTCAGCCCGTTTGGTCCCATAGAGCCCGAAAAAACTGCTTCCAAAGTTCGAACCCAAGTCTGAAATAAGCGTCCATAAAAATCTTGAGTTTTCTTAAAATAAGACTTAATGGAGATTTTGTAACTGAATTCGATATGGACTACAAATTTTATCACAATTCCAAAATTTCAGCCCTTTAGGTCCCATAGGGCCTGAAAAAACTGCTTCCAAAGTTCGAACCCAAGTCTGAAATAAGCGTCAATAAAATTCTTGATTTTCCTAAAAATACAACTTAATGGAGATTTTGTAACTGAATTCGATATGGACTACAAATTTCATTACAACTCCAAAATTTCAGCCCGTTTGGTCCCATAGAGCCCGAAAAAACTGCTTCCAAAGTTCGAACCCAAGTCTGAAGTTAGCGTCCATAAAAATCATGAGTTTTCTGAAAATAAGACTTAATGGAGATTTTGTAACTGAATTCGATATGGACTACAAATTTTATCACAATTCCAAAATTTCAGCCCTTTAGGTCCCATAGGGCCTGAAAAAACTGCTTCCAAAGTTCGAAACCAAGTCTGAAATAAGCGTCCATAAAAATCTTGATTTTCCTAAAAATACAACTTTATGGAGATTTTGGAACTGAATTCGATATGGACTACAAATTTCATTATAACTCCAAAATTTCTGCCCGTTTGGTCCCATAGAGCCTGAAAAAACTGCTTCCAAAGTTCGAACCCAAGTCTAAAATTATCGTCCATAAAAATCATGATTTTTCTTAAAATACATTTTTATGAAGATTTTGTAACTGAATTCGATATGGACTACAAATTTTATCACAATTCCAAAATTCGTTTGGTCCCATAGAGCCTGAAAAAACTTCTTCCAAAGTTCGAACCAAAGTCTGAAATTAGCGTCCATAAAAATCATGATTTTTCTAAAAATACATTTTAATGAAGATTTTGTGACTGAATTCGATGTGGACTACAAATTTTATCACAATTCCAAAATTTCAGCCCGTTTGGTCCCATAGGGCCTGAAAAAACTGCTTCCAAAGTTCGAACCCAAGTCTGAAATTAGCGTCCATAAAAATCATAAGTTTTCTAAAAATAAGACTTTATGGAGTTTATGTGATTGAATTCGATATGGACTACAAATTTCATCACAACTCCAAAATTTAAGCCCGTTTGGTCCCATAGAGCCTGAAAAAACTTCTTCCAAAGTTCGAACCCTAGTCTGAAATAAGCGTCCATAAAAATCATGATTTTTCTTAAAATACATTTTTATGAAGATTTTGTGACTGAATTCGATGTGGACTACAAATTTTATCACAATTCCAAAATTTCAGCCCGTTTGGTCCCACAGGGCCTGAAAAAACTACTTCCAAAATTCGAACCCAAGTCTGAAATGAGCGTCCATAAAAATCACGATTTTTCTAAAAATACAACTTTATGGAGATTTTGTAACTGAATTCGATATGGACTACAAATTTCATAACAACTCCAAAATTTCAGCCCGTTTGGTCCCATAGAGCCCGAAAAAACTGCTTCCAAAGTTCGAACCCAAGTCTGAAATTAGCGTCCATAAAAATCATGATTTTTCTTAAAATACATTTTTATGAAGATTTTGTGACTGAATTCGATGTGGACTACAAATTTTATCACAATTCCAAAATTTCAGCCCTTTTGGTCCCATAGGGCCCGAAAAAACTGCTTCCAAAGTTCGAACCCAAGTCTGAAATGAGCGTCCATAAAAATCACGATTTTTCTAAAAATACAACTTTATGGAGATTTTGTAACTGAATTCGATGTGGACTACAAATTTTATCACAATTCCAAAATTTCAGCCCGTTTGGTCCCATAGGGCCTGAAAAAACTGCTTCCAAAGTTCGAACCCAAGTCTGAAATTAGCGTCCATAAAAATCATGATTACTCTCAAAATACAACTTTATGGAGATTTTGTAACTGAATTCGATATGGACTACAAATTTCATTACAACTCCAAAATTTCAGCCCGTTTGGTCACATAGAGCCCGAAAAAACTGCTTCCAAAGTTCGAACCCAAGTCTGAAGTTAGCGTCCATAAAAATCATGAGTTTTCTAAAAATAAGACTTAATGGAGATTTTGTAACTGAATTCGATATGGACTACAAATTTTATCACAATTCCAAAATTTCAGCCCGTTTGGTCCCATAGGGCCTGAAAAAACTGCTTCCAAAGTTCGAACCCAAGTCTGAAATTAGCGTCCATAAAAATCATGATTTTTCTAAAAATACATTTTTAAGAAGATTTTATGACTGAATTCGATGTGGACTACAAATTTTATCACAATTCCAAAATTTCAGCCCGTTTGGTCCCATAGAGCCTGAAAAAACTTCTTCCAAAGTTCGAACCCAAAACTGAAATTAGCGTCCATAAAAATCATGATTTTTCTAAAAATACATTTTTAAGAAGATTTTGTGACTGAATTCGATGTGGACTACAAATTTTATCACAATTCCAAAATTTCAGCCCGTTAGGTCCCATAGGGCCTGAAAAAACTGCTTCCAAAATTCGAACCCAAGTCTGAAATAAGCGTCCATAAAAATCTTGATTTTCCTAAAAATACAACTATATGGAGATTTTGTAACTGAATTCGATATGGACTACAAATTTCATTACAACTCCAAAATTTCAGCCCGTTTGGTCCCATAGAGCCCGAAAAAACTGCTTCTAAAGTTCGAACCCAAGTCTGAAGTTAGCGTCCATAAAAATCATGAGTTTTCTCAAAATAAGACCTAATGGAGATTTTGTAACTGAATTCGATATGGACTACAAATTTTATCACAATTCCAAAATTTCATCCCGTTTGGTCCCATAGGGCCTGAAAAAACTTCTTCCAAACTTCGAACCCAAGTCTGAAATTAGCGTCCATAAAAATCATGATTTTTCTAAAAATACATTTTAATGAAGATTTTGTGACTTAATTCGATGTGGACTACAAATTTCATCACAATTCCGAAATTTCAGCCCGTTTGGTCCCTTAGAGCCTGAAAAAACTGCTTCCAATGTTCGAACCCAAGTCTGAAATTAGCGTTCATAAAAATCCTGAGTTTTCTTAATATACCACTTTATGGAGATTTTGTGATTGAATTCGATATGGACTACAAATTTTATCACAATTCCAAAATTTCAGCCCGTTTGGTCCCATAGAGCCTGAAAAAACTTCTTCCAAAGATCGAACCCAAGTCTGAAATTAGCGTCCATAAAAATCATGATTTTTCTAAAAATACATTTTAATGAAGATTTTGTGACTGAATTCGATGTGGACTACAAATTTTACCACAATTCCAAAATTTCTGCCCATTTGGTCCCATAGAGCCTGAAAAAACTTCTTCCGAAGTTCGCACCCAAGTCTGAAATTAGCGTCCATAAAAATCATGATTTTTCAAAAAATACATTTTTAAGAAGATTTTATGACTGAATTCGATGTGGACTACAAATTTTATCACAATTCCAAAATTTCAGCCCGTTTGGTCCCATAGAGCCTGAAAAAACTTCTTCCAAAGTTCGAACCCAAGTCTGAAATTAGCGTCCATAAAAATCATGATTTTTCTAAAAATACATTTTAATGAAGATTTTGTGACTGAATTCGATGTGGACTACAAATTTTATCACAATTCCAAAAATTCAGCCCGTTTGGTCCCATAGGGCCTGAAAAAACTGCTTCCAAAGTTCGAACCCAAGTCTGAAATTAGCGTCCATAAAAATCATGAGTTTTCTAAAAATAAGACTTAATGGAGATTATGTGATTGAATTCGATATGGACTACAAATTTCATCACAACTCCAAAATTTCAGCCCGTTTGGTCCCATAGGGCCTGAAAAAACTGCTTCCAAAGTTCGAACCCAAGTCTGAAATTAGCGTCCATAAAAATCATGATTTTTCTAAAAATACATTTTAATGAAGTTTTTGTGACTGAATTCGATGTGGACTACAAAGTTTATCACAATTCCAAAATTTCAGCCCGTTTGGTCCCATAGAGCCTGAAAAAACTTCTTCCAAAGTTCGAACCCAAGTCTGAAATTAGCGTCCATAAAAATCATGATTTTTCTAAAAATACATTTTTAAGAAGATTTTATGACTGAATTCGATGTGGACTACAAATTTTATCACAATTCCAAAATTTCAGCCCGTTTGGTCCCATAGAGCCTGAAAAAACTTCTTCCAAAGTTCGAACCCAAGTCTGAAATTAGCGTCCATAAAAATCATGATTTTTCTAAAAATACATTTTTAAGAAGATTTTGTGACTGAATTCGATGTGGACTACAAATTTTATCACAATTCCAAAATTTCAGCCCGTTAGGTCCCATAGGGCCTGAAAAAACTGCTTCCAAAATTCGAACCCAAGTCTGAAATAAGCGTCCATAAAAATCTTGATTTTCCTAAAAATACAACTATATGGAGATTTTGTAACTGAATTCGATATGGACTACAAATTTCATTACAACTCCAAAATTTCAGCCCGTTTGGTCCCATAGAGCCCGAAAAAACTGCTTCCAAAGTTCGAACCCAAGTCTGAAGTTAGCGTCCATAAAAATCATGAGTTTTCTCAAAATAAGACCTAATGGAGATTTTGTAACTGAATTCGATATGGACTACAAATTTTATCACAATTCCAAAATTTCAGCCCGTTTGGTCCCATAGGGCCTGAAAAAACTTCTTCCAAAGTTCGAACCCAAGTCTGAAATTAGCGTACATAAAAATCATGAGGATTCTTAAAATACCACTTTATGGAGATTTTGTGATTGAATTCGATATGGACTACAAATTTTATCACAATTTCAAAATTTCAGCCCGTTTGGTCCCATAGAGCCTGAAAAAACTTCTTCCAAAGTTCGAACCAAAGTCTGAAATTAGCGTCCATAAAAATCATGATTTTTCTAAAAATACATTTTAATGAAGATTTTGTGACTGAATTCGATGTGGACTACAAATTTTATCACAATTCCAAAATTTCAGCCCGTTTGGTCCCATAGGGCCTGAAAAAACTGCTTCCAAAGTTCGAACCCAAGTCTGAAATTAGCGTCCATAAAAATCATAAGTTTTCTAAAAATAAGACTTTATGGAGTTTATGTGATTGAATTCGATATGGACTACAAATTTCATCACAACTCCAAAATTTCAGCCCGTTTGGTCCCATAGAGCCTGAAAAAACTTCTTCCAAAGTTCGAACCCAAGTCTGAAATAAGCGTCCATAAAAATCATGATTTTTCTTAAAATACATTTTTATGAAGATTTTGTGACTGAATTCGATGTGGACTACAAATTTTATCACAATTCCAAAATTTCAGCCCGTTTGGTCCCACAGGGCCTGAAAAAACTACTTCCAAAATTCGAACCCAAGTCTGAAATGAGCGTCCATAAAAATCACGATTTTTCTAAAAATACAACTTTATGGAGATTTTGTAACTGAATTCGATATGGACTACAAATTTCATAACAACTCCAAAATTTCAGCCCGTTTGGTCCCATAGAGCCCGAAAAAACTGCTTCCAAAGTTCGAACCCAAGTCTGAAATGAGCGTCCATAAAAATCACGATTTTTCTAAAAATACAACTTTATGGAGATTTTGTAACTGAATTCGATGTGGACTACAAATTTTATCACAATTCCAAAATTTCAGCCCGTTTGGTCCCATAGGGCCTGAAAAAACTGCTTCCAAAGTTCGAACCCAAGTCTGAAATTAGCGTCCATAAAAATCATGATTACTCTCAAAATACAACTTTATGGAGATTTTGTAACTGAATTCGATATGGACTACAAATTTCATTACAACTCCAAAATTTCAGCCCGTTTGGTCACATAGAGCCCGAAAAAACTGCTTCCAAAGTTCGAACCCAAGTCTGAAGTTAGCGTCCATAAAAATCATGAGTTTTCTAAAAATAAGACTTAATGGAGATTTTGTAACTGAATTCGATATGGACTACAAATTTTATCACAATTCCAAAATTTCAGCCCGTTTGGTCCCATAGGGCCTGAAAAAACTGCTTCCAAAGTTCGAACCCAAGTCTGAAGTTAGCGTCCATAAAAATCATGAGTTTTCTCAAAATAAGACCTAATGGAGATTTTGTAACTGAATTCGATATGGACTACAAATTTTATCACAATTCTTAAAATTTCTGCCCATTTGGTCCCATAGAGCCTGAAAAAACTTCTTCCAAAGATCGAACCCAAGTCTGAAATTAGCGTCATAAAAATCATGATTTTTCTAAAAATACATTTTAATGAAGATTTTGTGACTGAATTCGATGTGGACTACAAATTTTACCACAATTCCAAAATTTCTGCCCATTTGGTCCCATAGAGCCTGAAAAAACTTCTTCCGAAGTTCGAACCCAAGTCTGAAATTAGCGTCCATAAAAATCAGGATTTTTCAAAAATTACATTCTAATAAAGATTTTGTGACTGAATTCGATGTGGACTACAAATTTTATCACAATTCCAAAAATTCAGCCCGTTTGGTCCCATAGGGCCTGAAAAAACTGCTTCCAAAGTTCGAACCCAAGTCTGAAATTAGCGTCCATAAAAATCATGAGTTTTCTAAAAATAAGACTTAATGGAGATTATGTGATTGAATTCGATATGGACTACAAATTTCATCACAACTCCAAAATTTCAGCCCGTTTGGTCCCATAGGGCCTGAAAAAACTGCTTCCAAAGTTCGAACCCAAGTCTGAAATTAGCGTCCATAAAAATCATGATTTTTCTAAAAATACATTTTAATGAAGTTTTTGTGACTGAATTCGATGTGGACTACAAAGTTTATCACAATTCCAAAATTTCAGCCCGTTTTGTCCCATAGGGCCTGAAGAAACTGCTTCCAATGTTCGAACCCAAGTTTGAAATTGGCGTCCATAAAAATCATGAGTTTTCTAAAAATAAGACTTTATGGAGATTATGTGATTGAATTCGATATGGACTACAAATTTCACCACAACACCAAAATTTCAGCCCGTTTGGTCCCATAGAGCCTGAAAAAACTTCTTCCAAAGTTCGAACCCAAGTCTGAAATTAGCGTCCATAAAAATCATGATTTTTCTAAAAATATATTTTTAAGAAGATTTTATGACTGAATTCAATGTGGACTACAAATTTTATCACAATTCCAAAATTTCAGCCCGTTTGGTCCCATAGAGCCTGAAAAAACTTCTTCCAAAGTTCGAACCCAAGTCTGAAATTAGCGTCCATAAAAATCATGATTTTTCTAAAAATACATTTTTAAGAAGATTTTGTGACTGAATTCGATGTGGACTACAAATTTTATCACAATTCCAAAATTTCAGCCCGTTAGGTCCCATAGGGCCTGAAAAAACTGCTTCCAAAATTCGCACCCAAGTCTGAAATAAGCGTCCATAAAAATCTTGATTTTCCTAAAAATACAACTATATGGAGATTTTGTAACTGAATTCGATATGGACCACAAATTTCATTACAACTCCAAAATTTCAGCCCGTTTGGTCACATAGAGCCTGAAAAAACTGCTTCCAAAATTCGCACCCAAGTCTGAAATAAGCGTCCATAAAAATCTTGATTTTCCTAAAAATACAACTATATGGAGATTTTGTAACTGAATTCGATATGGACCACAAATTTCATTACAACTCCAAAATTTCAGCCCGTTTGGTCACATAGAGCCCGAAAAAACTGCTTCCAAAGTTCGAACCCAAGTCTGAAATTAGCGTCCATAAAAATCATGATTTTTCTAAAAATACATTTTTAAGAAGATTTTATGACTGAATTCGATGTGGACTACAAATTTTATCACAATTCCAAAATTTCAGCCCGTTTGGTCCTATAGAGCCTGAAAAAACTTCTTCCAAAGTTCGAACCCAAAACTGAAATTAGCGTCCATAAAAATCATGATTTTTCTAAAAATACATTTTTAAGAAGATTTTGTGACTGAATTCGATGTGGACTACAAATTTTATCACAATTCCAAAATTTCAGCCCGTTAGGTCCCATAGGGCCTGAAAAAACTGCTTCCAAAATTCGAACCCAAGTCTGAAATAAGCGTCCATAAAAATCTTGATTTTCCTAAAAATACAACTATATGGAGATTTTGTAACTGAATTCGATATGGACTACAAATTTTATCACAATTCCAAAATTTCAGCCCGTTTGGTCCCATAGGGCCTGAAAAAACTTCTTCCAAACTTCGAACCCAAGTCTGAAATTAGCGTCCATAAAAATCATGATTTTTCTAAAAATACATTTTAATGAAGATTTTGTGACTAAATTCGATGTGGACTACAAATTTCATCACAATTCCGAAATTTCAGCCCGTTTGGTCCCTTAGAGCCTGAAAAAACTGCTTCCAATGTTCGAACCCAAGTCTGAAATTAGCGTTCATAAAAATCCTGAGTTTTATTAAAATACCACTTTATGGAGATTTTGTGATTGAATTCGATATGGACTACAAATTTTACCACAATTCCAAAATTTCTGCCCATTTGGTCCCATAGAGCCTGAAAAAACTTCTTCCAAAGATCGAACCCAAGTCTGAAATTAGCGTCATAAAAATCATGATTTTTCTAAAAATACATTTTAATGAAGATTTTGTGACTGAATTCGATGTGGACTACAAATTTTACCACAATTCCAAAATTTCTGCCCATTTGGTCCCATAGAGCCTGAAAAAACTTCTTCCGAAGTTCGAACCCAAGTCTGAAATTAGCGTCCATAAAAATCAAGATTTTTCAAAAATTACATTCTAATAAAGATTTTGTGACTGAATTCGATGTGGACTACAAATTTTATCACAATTCCAAAAATTCAGCCCGTTTGGTCCCATAGGGCCTGAAAAAACTGCTTCCAAAGTTCGAACCCAAGTCTGAAATTAGCGTCCATAAAAATCATGATTTTTCTAAAAATACATTTTAATGAAGTTTTTGTGACTGAATTCGATGTGGACTACAAAGTTTATCACAATTCCAAAATTTCAGCCCGTTTTGTCCCATAGGGCCTGAAGAAACTGCTTCCAATGTTCGAACCCAAGTTTGAAATTGGCGTCCATAAAAATCATGAGTTTTCTAAAAATAAGACTTTATGGAGATTATGTGATTGAATTCGATATGGACTACAAATTTCACCACAACACCAAAATTTCAGCCCGTTTGGTCCCATAGAGCCTGAAAAAACTTCTTCCAAAGTTCGAACCCAAGTCTGAAATTAGCGTCCATAAAAATCATGATTTTTCTAAAAATATATTTTTAAGAAGATTTTATGACTGAATTCAATGTGGACTACAAATTTTATCACAATTCCAAAATTTCAGCCCGTTTGGTCCCATAGAGCCTGAAAAAACTTCTTCCAAAGTTCGAACCCAAGTCTGAAATTAGCGTCCATAAAAATCATGATTTTTCTAAAAATACATTTTAATGAAGTTTTTGTGACTGAATTCGATGTGGACTACAAAGTTTATCACAATTCCAAAATTTCAGCCCGTTTTGTCCCATAGGGCCTGAAGAAACTGCTTCCAATGTTCGAACCCAAGTTTGAAATTGGCGTCCATAAAAATCATGAGTTTTCTAAAAATAAGACTTTATGGAGATTATGTGATTGAATTCGATATGGACTACAAATTTCACCACAACACCAAAATTTCAGCCCGTTTGGTCCCATAGAGCCTGAAAAAACTTCTTCCAAAGTTCGAACCCAAGTCTGAAATTAGCGTCCATAAAAATCATGATTTTTCTAAAAATATATTTTTAAGAAGATTTTATGACTGAATTCAATGTGGACTACAAATTTTATCACAATTCCAAAATTTCAGCCCGTTTGGTCCCATAGAGCCTGAAAAAACTTCTTCCAAAGTTCGAACCCAAGTCTGAAATTAGCGTCCATAAAAATCATGATTTTTCTAAAAATACATTTTTAAGAAGATTTTGTGACTGAATTCGATGTGGACTACAAATTTTATCACAATTCCAAAATTTCAGCCCGTTAGGTCCCATAGGGCCTGAAAAAACTGCTTCCAAAATTCGCACCCAAGTCTGAAATAAGCGTCCATAAAAATCTTGATTTTCCTAAAAATACAACTATATGGAGATTTTGTAACTGAATTCGATATGGACCACAAATTTCATTACAACTCCAAAATTTCAGCCCGTTTGGTCACATAGAGCCTGAAAAAACTGCTTCCAAAATTCGCACCCAAGTCTGAAATAAGCGTCCATAAAAATCTTGATTTTCCTAAAAATACAACTATATGGAGATTTTGTAACTGAATTCGATATGGACCACAAATTTCATTACAACTCCAAAATTTCAGCCCGTTTGGTCACATAGAGCCCGAAAAAACTGCTTCCAAAGTTCGAACCCAAGTCTGAAATTAGCGTCCATAAAAATCATGATTTTTCTAAAAATACATTTTTAAGAAGATTTTATGACTGAATTCGATGTGGACTACAAATTTTATCACAATTCCAAAATTTCAGCCCGTTTGGTCCCATAGAGCCTGAAAAAACTTCTTCCAAAGTTCGAACCCAAAACTGAAATTAGCGTCCATAAAAATCATGATTTTTCTAAAAATACATTTTTAAGAAGATTTTGTGACTGAATTCGATGTGGACTACAAATTTTATCACAATTCCAAAATTTCAGCCCGTTAGGTCCCATAGGGCCTGAAAAAACTGCTTCCAAAATTCGAACCCAAGTCTGAAATAAGCGTCCATAAAAATCTTGATTTTCCTAAAAATACAACTATATGGAGATTTTGTAACTGAATTCGATATGGACTACAAATTTTATCACAATTCCAAAATTTCAGCCCGTTTGGTCCCATAGGGCCTGAAAAAACTTCTTCCAAACTTCGAACCCAAGTCTGAAATTAGCGTCCATAAAAATCATGATTTTTCTAAAAATACATTTTAATGAAGATTTTGTGACTAAATTCGATGTGGACTACAAATTTCATCACAATTCCGAAATTTCAGCCCGTTTGGTCCCTTAGAGCCTGAAAAAACTGCTTCCAATGTTCGAACCCAAGTCTGAAATTAGCGTTCATAAAAATCCTGAGTTTTCTTAAAATACCACTTTATGGAGATTTTGTGATTGAATTCGATATGGACTACAAATTTTACCACAATTCCAAAATTTCTGCCCATTTGGTCCCATAGAGCCTGAAAAAACTTCTTCCAAAGATCGAACCCAAGTCTGAAATTAGCGTCATAAAAATCATGATTTTTCTAAAAATACATTTTAATGAAGATTTTGTGACTGAATTCGATGTGGACTACAAATTTTACCACAATTCCAAAATTTCTGCCCATTTGGTCCCATAGAGCCTGAAAAAACTTCTTCCGAAGTTCGAACCCAAGTCTGAAATTAGCGTCCATAAAAATCAAGATTTTTCAAAAATTACATTCTAATAAAGATTTTGTGACTGAATTCGATGTGGACTACAAATTTTATCACAATTCCAAAAATTCAGCCCGTTTGGTCCCATAGGGCCTGAAAAAACTGCTTCCAAAGTTCGAACCCAAGTCTGAAATTAGCGTCCATAAAAATCATGAGTTTTCTAAAAATAAGACTTAATGGAGATTATGTGATTGAATTCGATATGGACTACAAATTTCATCACAACTCCAAAATTTCAGCCCGTTTGGTCCCATAGGGCCTGAAAAAACTGCTTCCAAAGTTCGAACCCAAGTCTGAAATAAGCGTCCATAAAAATCATGATTTTTCTAAAAATACATTTTAATGAAGTTTTTGTGACTGAATTCGATGTGGACTACAAAGTTTATCACAATTCCAAAATTTCAGCCCGTTTTGTCCCATAGGGCCTGAAGAAACTGCTTCCAATGTTCGAACCCAAGTTTGAAATTGGCGTCCATAAAAATCATGAGTTTTCTAAAAATAAGACTTTATGGAGATTATGTGATTGAATTCGATATGGACTACAAATTTCACCACAACACCAAAATTTCAGCCCGTTTGGTCCCATAGAGCCTGAAAAAACTTCTTCCAAAGTTCGAACCCAAGTCTGAAATTAGCGTCCATAAAAATCATGATTTTTCTAAAAATATATTTTTAAGAAGATTTTATGACTGAATTCAATGTGGACTACAAATTTTATCACAATTCCAAAATTTCAGCCCGTTTGGTCCCATAGAGCCTGAAAAAACTTCTTCCAAAGTTCGAACCCAAGTCTGAAATTAGCGTCCATAAAAATCATGATTTTTCTAAAAATACATTTTTAAGAAGATTTTGTGACTGAATTCGATGTGGACTACAAATTTTATCACAATTCCAAAATTTCAGCCCGTTAGGTCCCATAGGGCCTGAAAAAACTGCTTCCAAAATTCGCACCCAAGTCTGAAATAAGCGTCCATAAAAATCTTGATTTTCCTAAAAATACAACTATATGGAGATTTTGTAACTGAATTCGATATGGACTACAAATTTTATCACAATTCCAAAATTTCAGCCCGTTTGGTCCCATAGGGCCTGAAAAAACTGCTTCCAAAGTTCGAACCCAAGTCTGAAATTAGCGTCCATAAAAATCATGATTTTTCTAAAAATACATTTTTAAGAAGATTTTATGACTGAATTCGATGTGGACTACAAATTTTATCACAATTCCAAAATTTCAGCCCGTTTGGTCCCATAGAGCCTGAAAAAACTTCTTCCAAAGGTCGAACCCAAAACTGAAATTAGCGTCCATAAAAATCATGATTTTTCTAAAAATACATTTTTAAGAAGATTTTGTGACTGAATTCGATGTGGACTACAAATTTTATCACAATTCCAAAATTTCAGCCCGTTAGGTCCCATAGGGCCTGAAAAAACTGCTTCCAAAATTCGAACCCAAGTCTGAAATAAGCGTCCATAAAAATCTTGATTTTCCTAAAAATACAACTATATGGAGATTTTGTAACTGAATTCGATATGGACTACAAATTTCATTACAACTCCAAAATTTCAGCCCGTTTGGTCCCATAGAGCCCGAAAAAACTGCTTCTAAAGTTCGAACCCAAGTCTGAAGTTAGCGTCCATAAAAATCATGAGTTTTCTCAAAATAAGACCTAATGGAGATTTTGTAACTGAATTCGATATGGACTACAAATTTTATCACAATTCCAAAATTTCAGCCCGTTTGGTCCCATAGGGCCTGAAAAAACTTCTTCCAAACTTCGAACCCAAGTCTGAAATTAGCGTCCATAAAAATCATGATTTTTCTAAAAATACATTTTAATGAAGATTTTGTGACTAAATTCGATGTGGACTACAAATTTCATCACAATTCCGAAATTTCAGCCCGTTTGGTCCCTTAGAGCCTGAAAAAACTGCTTCCAATGTTCGAACCCAAGTCTGAAATTAGCGTTCATAAAAATCCTGAGTTTTCTTAAAATACCACTTTATGGAGATTTTGTGATTGAATTCGATATGGACTACAAATTTTACCACAATTCCAAAATTTCTGCCCATTTGGTCCCATAGAGCCTGAAAAAACTTCTTCCAAAGATCGAACCCAAGTCTGAAATTAGCGTCATAAAAATCATGATTTTTCTAAAAATACATTTTAATGAAGATTTTGTGACTGAATTCGATGTGGACTACAAATTTTACCACAATTCCAAAATTTCTGCCCATTTGGTCCCATAGAGCCTGAAAAAACTTCTTCCGAAGTTCGAACCCAAGTCTGAAATTAGCGTCCATAAAAATCAAGATTTTTCAAAAATTACATTCTAATAAAGATTTTGTGACTGAATTCGATGTGGACTACAAATTTTATCACAATTCCAAAAATTCAGCCCGTTTGGTCCCATAGGGCCTGAAAAAACTGCTTCCAAAGTTCGAACCCAAGTCTGAAATTAGCGTCCATAAAAATAATGAGTTTTCTAAAAATAAGACTTAATGGAGATTATGTGATTGAATTCGATATGGACTACAAATTTCATCACAACTCCAAAATTTCAGCCCGTTTGGTCCCATAGGGCCTGAACAAACTGCTTCCAAAGTTCGAACCCAAGTCTGAAATAAGCGTCCATAAAAATCATGATTTTTCTAAAAATACATTTTAATGAAGTTTTTGTGACTGAATTCGATGTGGACTACAAAGTTTATCACAATTCCAAAATTTCAGCCCGTTTTGTCCCATAGGGCCTGAAGAAACTGCTTCCAATGTTCGAACCCAAGTTTGAAATTGGCGTCCATAAAAATCATGAGTTTTCTAAAAATAAGACTTTATGGAGATTATGTGATTGAATTCGATATGGACTACAAATTTCACCACAACACCAAAATTTCAGCCCGTTTGGTCCCATAGAGCCTGAAAAAACTTCTTCCAAAGTTCGAACCCAAGTCTGAAATTAGCGTCCATAAAAATCATGATTTTTCTAAAAATATATTTTTAAGAAGATTTTATGACTGAATTCAATGTGGACTACAAATTTTATCACAATTCCAAAATTTCAGCCCGTTTGGTCCCATAGAGCCTGAAAAAACTTCTTCCAAAGTTCGAACCCAAGTCTGAAATTAGCGTCCATAAAAATCATGATTTTTCTAAAAATACATTTTTAAGAAGATTTTGTGACTGAATTCAATGTGGACTACAAATTTTATCACAATTCCAAAATTTCAGCCCGTTAGGTCCCATAGGGCCTGAAAAAACTGCTTCCAAAATTCGCACCCAAGTCTGAAATAAGCGTCCATAAAAATCTTGATTTTCCTAAAAATACAACTATATGGACATTTTGTAACTGAATTCGATATGGACTACAAATTTCATTACAACTCCAAAATTTCAGCCCGTTTGGTCCCATAGAGCCTGAAAAAACTTCTTCCAAAGTTCGAACCCAAGTCTGAAATTAGCGTCCATAAAAATCATGATTTTTCTAAAAATACATTTTTAAGAAGATTTTGTGACTGAATTCGATGTGGACTACAAATTTTATCACAATTCCAAAATTTCAGCCCGTTTGGTCCCACAGGGCCTGAATAAACTGCTTCTAAAATTCGAACCCAAGTGTGAAAAGAGCGTCCATAAAAATCACGATTTTTCTAAAAATACAACTTTATGGAGATTTTGTAACTGAATTCGATATGGACTACAAATTTCATAACAACTCCAAAATTTCAGCCCGTTTGGTCCCACAGGGCCTGAAAAAACTGCTTCCAAAGTTCGAACCCAAGTCTGAAATTAGCGTCCATAAAAATCATAAGTTTTCTAAAAATAAGACTTTATGGAGTTTATGTGATTGAATTCGATATGGACTTCAAATTTCATCACAACTCCAAAATTTCAGCCCGTTTGGTCCCATAGAGCCTGAAAAAACTTCTTCCAAAGTTCGAACCCAAGTCTGAAATAAGCGTCCATAAAAATCATGATTTTTCTTAAAATACATTTTTATGAAGATTTTGTGACTGAATTCGATGTGGACTACAAATTTTATCACAATTCCAAAATTTCAGCCCGTTTGGTCCCACAGGGCCTGAAAAAACTACTTCCAAAATTCGAACCCAAGTCTGAAATGAGCGTCCATAAAAATCACGATTTTTCTAAAAATACAACTTTATGGAGATTTTGTAACTGAATTCGATATGGACTACAAATTTCATAACAACTCCAAAATTTCAGCCCGTTTGGTCCCATAGAGCCCGAAAAAACTGCTTCCAAAGTTCGAACCCAAGTCTGAAATTAGCGTCCATAAAAATCATGATTTTTCTTAAAATACATTTTTATGAAGATTTTGTGACTGAATTCGATGTGGACTACAAATTTTATCACAATTCCAAAATTTCAGCCCGTTTGGTCCCATAGGGCCTGAAAAAACTGCTTCCAAAGTTCGAACCCAAGTCTGAAATTAGCGTCCATAAAAATCATGATTACTCTCAAAATACAACTTTATGGAGATTTTGTTACTGAATTCGATATGGACTACAAATTTCATTACAACTCCAAAATTTCAGCCCGTTTGGTCACATAGAGCCCGAAAAAACTGCTTCCAAAGTTCGAACCCAAGTCTGAAGTTAGCGTCCATAAAAATCATGAGTTTTCTAAAAATAAGACTTAATGGAGATTTTGTAACTGAATTCGATATGGACTACAAATTTTATGACAATTCCAAAATTTCAGCCCGTTTGGTCCCATAGAGCCTGAAAAAACTTCTTCTAAACTTCGAACGCAAGTCTGAAATTAGCGTTCATAAAAATCCTGAGTTTTCTTAAAATACCACTTTATGGAGATTTTGTGATTGAATTCGATATGGACTACAAATTTTATCACAATTCCAAAATTTCAGCCCGTTTGGTCCCATAGAGCCTGAAAAAACTTCTTCCAAAGATCGAACCCAAGTCTGAAATTAGCGTCCATAAAAATCATGATTTTTCTAAAAATACATTTTTAAGAAGATTTTGTGACTGAATTCGATGTGGACTACAAATTTTATCACAATTCCAAAATTTCAGCCCGTTAGGTCCCATAGGGCCTGAAAAAACTGCTTCCAAAATTCGCACCCAAGTCTGAAATAAGCGTCCATAAAAATCTTGATTTTCCTAAAAATACAACTATATGGAGATTTTGTAACTGAATTCGATATGGACCACAAATTTCATTACAACTCCAAAATTTCAGCCCGTTTGGTCACATAGAGCCCGAAAAAACTGCTTCCAAAGTTCGAACCCAAGTCTGAAGTTAGCGTCCATAAAAATCATGAGTTTTCTAAAAATAAGACTTAATGGAGATTTTGTAACTGAATTCGATATGGACTACAAATTTTATCACAATTCCAAAATTTCAGCCCGTTTGGTCCCATAGGGCCTGAAAAAACTGCTTCCAAAGTTCGAACCCAAGTCTGAAATTAGCGTCCATAAAAATCATGATTTTTCTAAAAATACATTTTTAAGAAGATTTTATGACTGAATTCGATGTGGACTACAAATTTTATCACAATTCCAAAATTTCAGCCCGTTTGGTCCCATAGAGCCTGAAAAAACTTCTTCCAAAGGTCGAACCCAAAACTGAAATTAGCGTCCATAAAAATCATGATTTTTCTAAAAATACATTTTTAAGAAGATTTTGTGACTGAATTCGATGTGGACTACAAATTTTATCACAATTCCAAAATTTCAGCCCGTTAGGTCCCATAGGGCCTGAAAAAACTGCTTCCAAAATTCGAACCCAAGTCTGAAATAAGCGTCCATAAAAATCTTGATTTTCCTAAAAATACAACTATATGGAGATTTTGTAACTGAATTCGATATGGACTACAAATTTCATTACAACTCCAAAATTTCAGCCCGTTTGGTCCCATAGAGCCCGAAAAAACTGCTTCTAAAGTTCGAACCCAAGTCTGAAGTTAGCGTCCATAAAAATCATGAGTTTTCTCAAAATAAGACCTAATGGAGATTATGTGATTGAATTCGATATGGACTACAAATTTCATCACAACTCCAAATTTTCAGCCCGTTTGGTCCCATAGAGCCTGAAAAAACTGCTTCCAAAGTTCGAACCCAAGTCTGAAATTAGCGTCCATAAAAATCATGATTTTTCTAAAAATACATTTTTAAGAAGATTTTGTGACTGAATTCGATGTGGACTACAAATTTTATGACAATTCCAAAATTTCAGCCCGTTTGGTCCCATAGAGCCTGAAAAAACTTCTTCTAAACTTCGAACGCAAGTCTGAAATTAGCGTTCATAAAAATCCTGAGTTTTCTTAAAATACCACTTTATGGAGATTTTGTGATTGAATTCGATATGGACTACAAATTTTATCACAATTCCAAAATTTCAGCCCGTTTGGTCCCATAGAGCCTGAAAAAACTTCTTCCAAAGATCGAACCCAAGTCTGAAATTAGCGTCCATAAAAATCATGAGTTTTCTAAAAATAAGACTTAATGGAGATTATGTGATTGAATTCGATATGGACTACAAATTTCATCACAACTCCAAATTTTCAGCCCGTTTGGTCCCATAGAGCCTGAAAAAACTGCTTCCAAAGTTCGAACCCAAGTCTGAAATTAGCGTCCATAAAAATCATGATTTTTCTAAAAATACATTTTTAAGAAGATTTTGTGACTGAATTCGATGTGGACTACAAATTTTATCACAATTCCAAAATTTCAGCCCGTTTGGTCCCACAGGGCCTGAATAAACTGCTTCTAAAATTCGAACCCAAGTCTGAAAAGAGCGTCCATAAAAATCACCATTTTTCTAAAAATACAACTTTATGGAGATTTTGTAACTGAATTCGATATGGACTACAAATTTCATAACAACTCCAAAATTTCAGCCCGTTTGGTCCCACAGGGCCTGAAAAAACTGCTTCCAAAGTTCGAACCCAAGTCTGAAATTAGCGTCCATAAAAATCATAAGTTTTCTAAAAATAAGACTTTATGGAGTTTATGTGATTGAATTCGATATGGACTACAAATTTCATCACAACTCCAAAATTTCAGCCCGTTTGGTCCCATAGAGCCTGAAAAAACTTCTTCCAAAGATCGAACCCAAGTCTGAAATTAGCGTCCATAAAAATCATGAGTTTTCTAAAAATAAGACTTAATGGAGATTATGTGATTGAATTCGATATGGACTACAAATTTCATCACAACTCCAAATTTTCAGCCCGTTAGGTCCCATAGGGCCTGAAAAAACTGCTTCCAAAATTCGCACCCAAGTCTGAAATAAGCGTCCATAAAAATCTTGATTTTCCTAAAAATGCAACTATATGGACATTTTGTAACTGAATTCGATATGGACTACAAATTTCATTACAACTCCAAAATTTCAGCCCGTTTGGTCCCATAGAGCCTGAAAAAACTTCTTCCAAAGTTCGAACCCAAGTCTGAAATTAGCGTCCATAAAAATCATGATTTTTCTAAAAATACATTTTTAAGAAGATTTTGTGACTGAATTCGATGTGGACTACAAATTTTATCACAATTCCAAAATTTCAGCCCGTTTGGTCCCACAGGGCCTGAATAAACTGCTTCTAAAATTCGAACCCAAGTCTGAAAAGAGCGTCCATAAAAATCACGATTTTTCTAAAAATACAACTTTATGGAGATTTTGTAACTGAATTCGATATGGACTACAAATTTCATAACAAAACAAAATTTCAGCCCGTTTGGTCCCACAGGGCCTGAAAAAACTGCTTCCAAAGTTCGAACCCAAGTTTGAAATTAGCGTCCATAAAAATCATAAGTTTTCTAAAAATAAGACTTTATGGAGTTTATGTGATTGAATTCGATATGGACTACAAATTTCATCACAACTCCAAAATTTCAGCCCGTTTGGTCCCATAGAGCCTGAAAAAACTTCTTCCAAAGTTCGAACCCAAGTCTGAAATAAGCGTCCATAAAAATCATGATTTTTCTTAAAATACATTTTTATGAAGATTTTGTGACTGAATTCGATGTGGACTACAAATTTTATCACAATTCCAAAATTTCAGCCCGTTTGGTCCCACAGGGCCTGAAAAAACTACTTCCAAAATTCGAACCCAAGTCTGAAATGAGCGTCCATAAAAATCACGATTTTTCTAAAAATACAACTTTATGGAGATTTTGTAACTGAATTCGATATGGGCTACAAATTTCATAACAACTCCAAAATTTCAGCCCGTTTGGTCCCATAGAGCCCGAAAAAACTGCTTCCAAAGTTCGAACCCAAGTCTGAAATTAGCGTCCATAAAAATCATGATTTTTCTTAAAATACATTTTTATGAAGATTTTGTGACTGAATTCGATGTGGACTACAAATTTTATCACAATTCCAAAATTTCAGCCCGTTTGGTCCCATAGGGCCCGAAAAAACTGCTTCCAAAGTTCGAACCCAAGTCTGAAATTAGCGTCCATAAAAATCATGATTTTTCTTAAAATACATTTTTATGAAGATTTTGTGACTGAATTCGATGTGGACTACAAATTTTATCACAATTCCAAAATTTCAGCCCGTTTGGTCCCATAGGGCCTGAAAAAACTGCTTCCAAAGTTCGAACCCAAGTCTGAAGTTAGCGTCCATAAAAATCATGAGTTTTCTCAAAATAAGACTTAATGGAGATTTTGTGACTGAATTCGATATGGACTACAAATTTTATCACAATTCCAAAATTTCAGCCCGTTTGGTCCCATAGAGCCTGAAAAAACTTCTTCCAAAGATCGAACCCAAGTCTGAAATTAGCGTCCATAAAAATCATGAGTTTTCTAAAAATAAGACTTAATGGAGATTATGTGATTGAATTCGATATGGACTACAAATTTCATCACAACTCCAAATTTTCAGCCCGTTTGGTCCCATAGAGCCTGAAAAAACTGCTTCCAAAGTTCGAACCCAAGTCTGAAATTAGCGTCCATAAAAATCATGATTTTTCTAAAAATACATTTTTAAGAAGATTTTGTGACTGAATTCGATGTGGACTACAAATTTTATCACAATTCCAAAATTTCAGCCCGTTTGGTCCCATAGAGCCTGAAAAAACTTCTTCCAAAGTTCGAACCCAAGTCTGAAATTAGCGTCCATAAAAATCATGATTTTTCTAAAAATACATTTTTAAGAAGATTTTGTGACTGAATTCGATGTGGACTACAAATTTTATCACAATTCCAAAATTTCAGCCCGTTAGGTCCCATAGGGCCTGAAAAAACTGCTTCCAAAATTCGCACCCAAGTCTGAAATAAGCGTCCATAAAAATCTTGATTTTCCTAAAAATACAACTATATGGAGATTTTGTAACTGAATTCGATATGGACCACAAATTTCATTACAACTCCAAAATTTCAGCCCGTTTGGTCACATAGAGCCCGAAAAAACTGCTTCCAAAGTTCGAACCCAAGTCTGAAGTTAGCGTCCATAAAAGTCATGAGTTTTCTAAAAATAAGACTTAATGGAGATTTTGTAACTGAATTCGATATGGACTACAAATTTTATCACAATTCCAAAATTTCAGCCCGTTTGGTCCCATAGGGCCTGAAAAAACTGCTTCCAAAGTTCGAACCCAAGTCTGAAATTAGCGTCCATAAAAATCATGATTTTTCTAAAAATACATTTTTAAGAAGATTTATGACTGAATTCGATGTGGACTACAAATTTTATCACAATTCCAAAATTTCAGCCCGTTTGGTCCCATAGAGCCTGAAAAAACTTCTTCCAAAGGTCGAACCCAAAACTGAAATTAGCGTCCATAAAAATCATGATTTTCTAAAAATACATTTTTAAGAAGATTTTGTGACTGAATTCGATGTGGACTACAAATTTTATCACAATTCCAAAATTTCAGCCCGTTAGGTCCCATAGGGCCTGAAAAAACTGCTTCAAAATTCGAACCCAAGTCTGAAATAAGCGTCCATAAAAATCTTGATTTTCCTAAAAATACAACTATATGGAGATTTTGTAACTGAATTCGATATGGACTACAAATTTCATTACAACTCCAAAATTTCAGCCCGTTTGGTCCCATAGAGCCCGAAAAAACTGCTTCTAAAGTTCGAACCCAAGTCTGAAGTTAGCGTCCATAAAAATCATGAGTTTTCTCAAAATAAGACCTAATGGAGATTTTGTAACTGAATTCGATATGGACTACAAATTTTATCACAATTCCAAAATTTCAGCCCGTTTGGTCCCATAGGGCCTGAAAAAACTTCTTCCAAACTTCGAACCCAAGTCTGAAATTAGCGTCCATAAAAATCATGATTTTTCTAAAAATACATTTTAATGAAGATTTTGTGACTAAATTCGATGTGGACTACAAATTTCATCACAATTCCGAAATTTCAGCCCGTTTGGTCCCTTAGAGCCTGAAAAAACTGCTTCCAATGTTCGAACCCAAGTCTGAAATTAGCGTCATAAAAATCATGATTTTTCTTAAAATACCACTTTATGGAGATTTTGTGATTGAATTCGATATGGACTACAAATTTTACCACAATTCCAAAATTTCTGCCCATTTGGTCCCATAGAGCCTGAAAAAACTTCTTCCAAGATCGAACCCAAGTCTGAAATTAGCGTCATAAAAATCATGATTTTTCTAAAAATACATTTTAATGAAGATTTTGTGACTGAATTCGATGTGGACTACAAATTTTACCACAATTCCAAAATTTCTGCCCATTTGGTCCCATAGAGCCTGAAAAAACTTCTTCCGAAGTTCGAACCCAAGTCTGAAATTAGCGTCCATAAAAATCAAGATTTTTCAAAAATTACATTCTAATAAAGATTTTGTGACTGAATTCGATGTGGACTACAAATTTATCACAATTCCAAAAATTCAGCCCGTTTGGTCCCATAGGGCCTGAAAAAACTGCTTCCAAAGTTCGAACCCAAGTCTGAAATTAGCGTCCATAAAAATAATGAGTTTTCTAAAAATAAGACTTAATGGAGATTATGTGATTGAATTCGATATGGACTACAAATTTCATCACAACTCCAAAATTTCAGCCCGTTTGGTCCCATAGGGCCTGAAAAAACTGCTTCCAAAGTTCGAACCCAAGTCTGAAATTAGCGTCCATAAAAATCATGATTTTTCTAAAAATACATTTTTAGAAGATTTTATGACTGAATTCGATGTGGACTACAAATTTTATCACAATTCCAAATTTCAGCCCGTTTGGTCCCATAGAGCCTGAAAAAACTTCTTCCAAAGGTCGAACCCAAAACTGAAATTAGCGTCCATAAAAATCATGATTTTTCTAAAAATACATTTTTAAGAAGATTTTGTGACTGAATTCGATGTGGACTACAAATTTTATCACAATTCCAAAATTTCAGCCCGTTAGGTCCCATAGGGCCTGAAAAAACTGCTTCCAAAATTCGAACCCAAGTCTGAAATAAGCGTCCATAAAAATCTTGATTTTCCTAAAAATACAACTATATGGAGATTTTGTAACTGAATTCGATATGGACTACAAATTTCATTACAACTCCAAAATTTCAGCCCGTTTGGTCCCATAGAGCCCGAAAAAACTGCTTCTAAAGTTCGAACCCAAGTCTGAAGTTAGCGTCCATAAAAATCATGAGTTTTCTCAAAATAAGACCTAATGGAGATTTTGTAACTGAATTCGATATGGACTACAAATTTTATCACAATTCCAAAATTTCAGTCAGCCCGTTTGGTCCCATAGGGCCTGAAAAAACTTCTTCCAAACTTCGAACCCAAGTCTGAAATTAGCGTCCATAAAAATCATGATTTTTCTAAAAATACATTTTAATGAAGATTTTGTGACTAAATTCGATGTGGACTACAAATTTCATCACAATTCCGAAATTTCAGCCCGTTTGGTCCCTTAGAGCCTGAAAAAACTGCTTCCAATGTTCGAACCCAAGTCTGAAATTAGCGTTCATAAAAATCCTGAGTTTTCTTAAAATACCACTTTATGGAGATTTTGTGATTGAATTCGATATGGACTACAAATTTTACCACAATTCCAAAATTTCTGCCCATTTGGTCCCATAGAGCCTGAAAAAACTTCTTCCAAAGATCGAACCCAAGTCTGAAATTAGCGTCATAAAAATCATGATTTTTCTAAAAATACATTTTAATGAAGATTTTGTGACTGAATTCGATGTGGACTACAAATTTTACCACAATTCCAAAATTTCTGCCCATTTGGTCCCATAGAGCCTGAAAAAACTTCTTCCGAAGTTCGAACCCAAGTCTGAAATTAGCGTCCATAAAAATCAAGATTTTTCAAAAATTACATTCTAATAAAGATTTTGTGACTGAATTCGATGTGGACTACAAATTTTATCACAATTCCAAAATTTCAGCCCGTTTGGTCCCATAGAGCCTGAAAAAACTTCTTCCAAAGGTCGAACCCAAAACTGAAATTAGCGTCCATAAAAATCATGATTTTTCTAAAAATACATTTTTAAGAAGATTTTGTGACTGAATTCGATGTGGACTACAAATTTTATCACAATTCCAAAATTTCAGCCCGTTAGGTCCCATAGGGCCTGAAAAAACTGCTTCCAAATTCGAACCCAAGTCTGAAATAAGCGTCCATAAAAATCTTGATTTTCCTAAAAATACAACTATATGGAGATTTTGTAACTGAATTCGATATGGACTACAAATTTCATTACAACTCCAAAATTTCAGCCCGTTTGGTCCCATAGAGCCCGAAAAAACTGCTTCTAAAGTTCGAACCCAAGTCTGAAGTTAGCGTCCATAAAAATCCTGAGTTTTCTTAAAATACCACTTTATGGAGATTTTGTGATTGAATTCGATATGGACTACAAATTTTACCACAATTCCAAAATTTCTGCCCATTTGGTCCCATAGAGCCTGAAAAAACTTCTTCCGAAGTTCGAACCCAAGTCTGAAATTAGCGTCCATAAAAATCAAGATTTTTCAAAAATTACATTCTAATAAAGATTTTGTGACTGAATTCGATGTGGACTACAAATTTTATCACAATTCCAAAAATTCAGCCCGTTTGGTCCCATAGGGCCTGAAAAAACTGCTTCCAAAGTTCGAACCCAAGTCTGAAATTAGCGTCCATAAAAATAATGAGTTTTCTAAAAATAAGACTTAATGGAGATTATGTGATTGAATTCGATATGGACTACAAATTTCATCACAACTCCAAAATTTCAGCCCGTTTGGTCCCATAGGGCCTGAAAAAACTGCTTCCAAAGTTCGAACCCAAGTCTGAAATAAGCGTCCATAAAAATCATGATTTTTCTAAAAATACATTTTAATGAAGTTTTTGTGACTGAATTCGATGTGGACTACAAAGTTTATCACAATTCCAAAATTTCAGCCCGTTTTGTCCCATAGGGCCTGAAGAAACTGCCTCCAATGTTCGAACCCAAGTTTGAAATTGGCGTCCATAAAAATCATGAGTTTTCTAAAAATAAGACTTTATGGAGATTATGTGATTGAATTCGATATGGACTACAAATTTCACCACAACACCAAAATTTCAGCCCGTTTGGTCCCATAGAGCCTGAAAAAACTTCTTCCAAAGTTCGAACCCAAGTCTGAAATTAGCGTCCATAAAAATCATGATTTTTCTAAAAATATATTTTTAAGAAGATTTTATGACTGAATTCAATGTGGACTTCAAATTTTATCACAATTCCAAAATTTCAGCCCGTTTGGTCCCATAGAGCCTGAAAAAACTTCTTCCAAAGTTCGAACCCAAGTCTGAAATTAGCGTCCATAAAAATCATGATTTTTCTAAAAATACATTTTTAAGAAGATTTTGTGACTGAATTCGATGTGGACTACAAATTTTATCACAATTCCAAAATTTCAGCCCGTTAGGTCCCATAGGGCCTGAAAAAACTGCTTCCAAAATTCGCACCCAAGTCTGAAATAAGCGTCCATAAAAATCTTGATTTTCCTAAAAATACAACTATATGGACATTTTGTAACTGAATTCGATATGGACTACAAATTTCATTACAACTCCAAAATTTCAGCCCGTTTGGTCCCATAGAGCCTGAAAAAACTTCTTCCAAAGTTCGAACCCAAGTCTGAAATTAGCGTCCATAAAAATCATGATTTTTCTAAAAATACATTTTTAAGAAGATTTTGTGACTGAATTCGATGTGGACTACAAATTTTATCACAATTCCAAAATTTCAGCCCGTTTGGTCCCACAGGGCCTGAATAAACTGCTTCTAAAATTCGAACCCAAGTCTGAAAAGAGCGTCCATAAAAATCACGATTTTTCTAAAAATACAACTTTATGGAGATTTTGTAACTGAATTCGATATGGACTACAAATTTCATAACAACTCCAAAATTTCAGCCCGTTTGGTCCCACAGGGCCTGAAAAAACTGCTTCCAAAGTTCGAACCCAAGTCTGAAATTAGCGTCCATAAAAATCATAAGTTTTCTAAAAATAAGACTTTATGGAGTTTATGTGATTGAATTCGATATGGACTACAAATTTCATCACAACTCCAAAATTTCAGCCCGTTTGGTCCCATAGAGCCTGAAAAAACTTCTTCCAAAGTTCGAACCCAAGTCTGAAATAAGCGTCCATAAAAATCATGATTTTTCTTAAAATACATTTTTATGAAGATTTTGTGACTGAATTCGATGTGGACTACAAATTTTATCACAATTCCAAAATTTCAGCCCGTTTGGTCCCACAGGGCCTGAAAAAACTACTTCCAAAATTCGAACCCAAGTCTGAAATGAGCGTCCATAAAAATCACGATTTTTCTAAAAATACAACTTTATGGAGATTTTGTAACTGAATTCGATATGGACTACAAATTTCATAACAACTCCAAAATTTCAGCCCGTTTGGTCCCATAGAGCCCGAAAAAACTGCTTCCAAAGTTCGAACCCAAGTCTGAAATTAGCGTCCATAAAAATCATGATTTTTCTTAAAATACATTTTTATGAAGATTTTGTGACTGAATTCGATGTGGACTACAAATTTTATCACAATTCCAAAATTTCAGCCCGTTTTGTCCCATAGGGCCTGAAAAAACTGCTTCCAAAGTTCGAACCCAAGTCTGAAATTAGCGTCCATAAAAATCATGATTACTCTCAAAATACAACTTTATGGAGATTTTGTTACTGAATTCGATATGGACTACAAATTTCATTACAACTCCAAAATTTCAGCCCGTTTGGTCACATAGAGCCCGAAAAAACTGCTTCCAAAGTTCGAACCCAAGTCTGAAGTTAGCGTCCATAAAAATCATGAGTTTTCTAAAAATAAGACTTAATGGAGATTTTGTAACTGAATTCGATATGGACTACAAATTTTATGACAATTCCAAAATTTCAGCCCGTTTGGTCCCATAGAGCCTGAAAAAACTTCTTCTAAACTTCGAACGCAAGTCTGAAATTAGCGTTCATAAAAATCCTGAGTTTTCTTAAAATACCACTTTATGGAGATTTTGTGATTGAATTCGATATGGACTACAAATTTTATCACAATTCCAAAATTTCAGCCCGTTTGGTCCCATAGAGCCTGAAAAAACTTCTTCCAAAGATCGAACCCAAGTCTGAAATTAGCGTCCATAAAAATCATGAGTTTTCTAAAAATAAGACTTAATGGAGATTATGTGATTGAATTCGATATGACTACAAATTTCATCACAACTCCAAATTTTCAGCCCGTTTGGTCCCATAGAGCCTGAAAAAACTGCTTCCAAAGTTCGAACCCAAGTCTGAAATTAGCGTCCATAAAAATCATGATTTTTCTAAAATACATTTTTAAGAAGATTTTGTGACTGAATTCGATGTGGACTACAATTTTATCACAATTCCAAAATTTCAGCCCGTTTGGTCCATAGAGCCTGAAAAAACTTCTTCCAAAGTTCGAACCCAAGTCTGAAATTAGCGTCCATAAAAATCATGATTTTCTAAAAATACATTTTTAAGAAGATTTTGTTACTGAATTCGATGTGGACTACAAATTTTATCACAATTCCAAAATTTCAGCCCGTTAGGTCCATAGGGCCTGAAAAAACTGCTTCCAAAATTCGCACCCAAGTCTGAAATAAGCGTCCAT
>JAIUSX010000355.1:0-59274 GCA_026573805.1 Hesperophylax magnus | reverse complement strand
CTCAGGCTCTATGTGACCAAACGGGCTGAAATTTTGGAATTGTGATAAAATTTGTAGTCCATATCGAATTCAGTTACAAAATCTCCATTAGGTCTTATTTTGAGAAAACTCATGATTTTTATGGACGCTAACTTCAGACTTGGGTTCGAACTTTGGAAGCAGTTTTTTCGGGCTCTATGGGACCAAACGGGCTGAAATTTTGGAGTTGTAATGAAATTTGTAGTCCATATCGAATTCAGTTACAAAATCTCCATATAGTTGTATTTTTAGGAAAATCAAGATTTTTATGGACGCTTATTTCAGACTTGGGTTCGAATTTTGGAAGCAGTTTTTTCAGGCCCTATGGGACCTAACGGGCTGAAATTTTGGAATTGTGATAAAATTTGTAGTCCACATCGAATTCAGTCACAAAATCTTCATAAAAATGTATTTTAAGAAAAATCATGATTTTTATGGACGCTAATTTCAGACTTGGGTTCGAACTTTGGAATAAGTTTTTTCAGGCTCTATGTGACCAAACGGGCTGAAATTTTGGAATTGTGATAAAATTTGTAGTCCATATCGAATTCAGTTACAAAATCTCCATTAGGTCTTATTTTGAGAAAACTCATGATTTTTATGGACGCTAACTTCAGACTTGGGTTCGAACTTTGGAAGCAGTTTTTTCGGGCTCTATGGGACCAAACGGGCTGAAATTTTGGAGTTGTAATGAAATTTGTAGTCCATATCGAATTCAGTTACAAAATCTCCATATAGTTGTATTTTTAGGAAAATCAAGATTTTTATGGACGCTTATTTCAGACTTGGGTTCGAATTTTGGAAGCAGTTTTTTCAGGCCCTATGGGACCTAACGGGCTGAAATTTTGGAATTGTGATAAAATTTGTAGTCCACATCGAATTCAGTCACAAAATCTTCATAAAAATGTATTTTAAGAAAAATCATGATTTTTATGGACGATAATTTTAGATTTGGGTTCGAACTTTGGAAGCAGTTTTTTCAGGCTCTATGGGACCAAACGGGCAGAAATTTTGGAGTTATAATGAAATTTGTAGTCCATATCGAATTCAGTTACAAAATCTCCATAAAGTTGTATTTTTAGGAAAATCAAGATTTTTATGGACGCTTATTTCAGACTTGGGTTCGAACTTTGGAAGCAGTTTTTTCAGGCCCTATGGGACTTAAAGGGCTGAAATTTTGGAATTGTGATAAAATTTGTAGTCCATATCGAATTCAGTTACAAAATCTCCATTAAGTCTTATTTTTAGAAAACTCAAGATTTTTATGGACGCTTATTTCAGACTTGGGTTCGAACTTTGGAAGCAGTTTTTTCGGGCTCTATGGGACCAAACGGGCTGAAATTTTGGAGTTTAATGAAATTTGTAGTCCATATCGAATTCAGTTACAAAATCTCCATAAAAGTGTATTTTTAGAAAAATCATGATTTTTATGGACGCAATTTCAGACTTGGGTTGGAACTTTGGAAGCAGTTTTTTCAGGCCGTATGGGACCAAACGGAATGAAATTTTGGAATTGTGATAAAATTTGTAGTCCACATCGAATTCAGTCACAAAATCTTCATAAAAATGTATTTTAAGAAAAATCATGATTTTGATGGACGCTAATTTCAGACTTGGGTTCGAACTTTGGAATAAGTTTTTTCAGGCTCTATGGGACCAAACGGGCTGAAATTTTGGAATTGTGATAAAATTTGTAGTCCATATCGAATTCAGTTACAAAATCTCCATTAGGTCTTATTTTGAGAAAACTCATGATTTTTATGGACGCTAACTTCAGACTTGGGTTCGAACTTTGGAAGCAGTTTTTTCGGGCTCTATGGGACCAAACGGGCTGAAATTTTGGAGTTGTAATGAAATTTGTAGTCCATATCGAATTCAGTTACAAAATCTCCATATAGTTGTATTTTTAGGAAAATCAAGATTTTTTTGGAGGCTTATTTCAGACTTGGGTTCGAATTTTGGAAGCAGTTTTTTCAGGCCCTATGGGACCTAACGGGCTGAAATTTTGGAATTGTGATAAAATTTGTAGTCCACATCGAATTCAGTCACAAAATCTTCATAAAAATGTATTTTAAGAAAAATCATGATTTTTATGGACGATAATTTTAGATTTGGGTTCGAACTTTGGAAGCAGTTTTTTCAGGCTCTATGGGACCAAACGGGCAGAAATTTTGGAGTTATGATAAAATTTGTAGTCCATATCGAATTCAGTTACAAAATCTCCATTAGGTCTTATTTTGAGAAAACTCATGATTTTTATGGACGCTAACTTCAGACTTGGGTTCGAACTTTGGAAGCAGTTTTTTCGGGCTCTATGGGACCAAACGGGCTGAAATTTTGGAGTTGTAATGAAATTTGTAGTCCATATCGAATTCAGTTACAAAATCTCCATAAAGTTGTATTTTTAGGAAAATCAAGATTTTTATGGACGCTTATTTCAGACTTGGGTTCGAACTTTGGAAGCAGTTTTTTCAGGCCCTATGGGACTTAAAGGGCTGAAATTTTGGAATTGTGATAAAATTTGTAGTCCATATCGAATTCAGTTACAAAATCTCCATTAAGTCTTATTTTTAGAAAACTCAAGATTTTTATGGACGCTTATTTCAGACTTGGGTTCGAACTTTGGAAGCAGTTTTTTCGGGCTCTATGGGACCAAACGGGCTGAAATTTTGGAGTTTAATGAAATTTGTAGTCCATATCGAATTCAGTTACAAAATCTCCATAAAAGTGTATTTTTAGAAAAATCATGATTTTTATGGACGCAATTTCAGACTTGGGTTGGAACTTTGGAAGCAGTTTTTTCAGGCCGTATGGGACCAAACGGGCTGAAATTTTGGAATTGTGATAAAATTTGTAGTCCACATCGAATTCAGTCACAAAATCTTCATAAAAATGTATTTTAAGAAAAATCATGATTTTGATGGACGCTAATTTCAGACTTGGGTTCGAACTTTGGAATAAGTTTTTTCAGGCTCTATGGGACCAAACGGGCTGAAATTTTGGAATTGTGATAAAATTTGTAGTCCATATCGAATTCAGTTACAAAATCTCCATTAAGTCTTATTTTTCGAAAACTCAAGATTTTTATGGACGCTTATTTCAGACTTGGGTTCGAACTTTGGAAGCAGTTTTTTCGGGCACTATGGGACCAAACGGGCTGAAATTTTGGAGTTTAATGAAATTTGTAGTCCATATCGAATTCAGTTACAAAATCTCCATAAAAGTGTATTTTTAGAAAAATCATGATTTTTATGGACGCAATTTCAGACTTGGGTTAGAACTTTGGAAGCAGTTTTTTCAGGCCGTATGGGACCAAACGGGCTGAAATTTTGGAATTGTGATAAAATTTGTAGTCCACATCGAATTCAGTCACAAAATCTTCATAAAAATGTATTTTAAGAAAAATAATGATTTTTATGGACGCTAATTTCAGACTTGGGTTCGAACTTTGGAATAAGTTTTTTCAGGCTCTATGGGACCAAACGGGCTGAAATTTTGGAATTGTGATAAAATTTGTAGTCCATATCGAATTCAGTTACAAAATCTCCATTAGGTCTTATTTTGAGAAAACTCATGATTTTTATGGACGCTAACTTCAGACTTGGGTTCGAACTTTGGAAGCAGTTTTTTCGGGCTCTATGGGACCAAACGGGCTGAAATTTTGGAGTTGTAATGAAATTTGTAGTCCATATCGAATTCAGTTACAAAATCTCCATATAGTTGTATTTTTAGGAAAATCAAGATTTTTATGGACGCTTATTTCAGACTTGGGTTCGAATTTTGGAAGCAGTTTTTTCAGGCCCTATGGGACCTAACGGGCTGAAATTTTGGAATTGTGATAAAATTTGTAGTCCACATCGAATTCAGTCACAAAATCTTCATAAAAATGTATTTTAAGAAAAATCATGATTTTTATGGACGATAATTTTAGATTTGGGTTCGAACTTTGGAAGCAGTTTTTTCAGGCTCTATGGGACCAAACGGGCAGAAATTTTGGAGTTATAATGAAATTTGTAGTCCATATCGAATTCAGTTACAAAATCTCCATAAAGTTGTATTTTTAGGAAAATCAAGATTTTTATGGACGCTTATTTCAGACTTGGGTTCGAACTTTGGAAGCAGTTTTTTCAGGCCCTATGGGACTTAAATGGCTGAAATTTTGGAATTGTGATAAAATTTGTAGTCCATATCGAATTCAGTTACAAAATCTCCATTAAGTCTTATTTTTAGAAAACTCAAGATTTTTATGGACGCTTATTTCAGACTTGGGTTCGAACTTTGGAAGCAGTTTTTTCGGGCTCTATGGGACCAAACGGGCTGAAATTTTGGAGTTTAATGAAATTTGTAGTCCATATCGAATTCAGTTACAAAATCTCCATAAAAGTGTATTTTTAGAAAAATCATGATTTTTATGGACGCAATTTCAGACTTGGGTTGGAACTTTGGAAGCAGTTTTTTCAGGCCGTATGGGACCAAACGGAATGAAATTTTGGAATTGTGATAAAATTTGTAGTCCACATCGAATTCAGTCACAAAATCTTCATAAAAATGTATTTTAAGAAAAATCATGATTTTGATGGACGCTAATTTCAGACTTGGGTTCGAACTTTGGAATAAGTTTTTTCAGGCTCTATGGGACCAAACGGGCTGAAATTTTGGAATTGTGATAAAATTTGTAGTCCATATCGAATTCAGTTACAAAATCTCCATTAGGTCTTATTTTGAGAAAACTCATGATTTTTATGGACGCTAACTTCAGACTTGGGTTCGAACTTTGGAAGCAGTTTTTTCGGGCTCTATGGGACCAAACGGGCTGAAATTTTGGAGTTGTAATGAAATTTGTAGTCCATATCGAATTCAGTTACAAAATCTCCATATAGTTGTATTTTTAGGAAAATCAAGATTTTTTTGGAGGCTTATTTCAGACTTGGGTTCGAATTTTGGAAGCAGTTTTTTCAGGCCCTATGGGACCTAACGGGCTGAAATTTTGGAATTGTGATAAAATTTGTAGTCCACATCGAATTCAGTCACAAAATCTTCATAAAAATGTATTTTAAGAAAAATCATGATTTTTATGGACGATAATTTTAGATTTGGGTTCGAACTTTGGAAGCAGTTTTTTCAGGCTCTATGGGACCAAACGGGCAGAAATTTTGGAGTTATGATAAAATTTGTAGTCCATATCGAATTCAGTTACAAAATCTCCATTAGGTCTTATTTTGAGAAAACTCATGATTTTTATGGACGCTAACTTCAGACTTGGGTTCGAACTTTGGAAGCAGTTTTTTCGGGCTCTATGGGACCAAACGGGCTGAAATTTTGGAGTTGTAATGAAATTTGTAGTCCATATCGAATTCAGTTACAAAATCTCCATAAAGTTGTATTTTTAGGAAAATCAAGATTTTTATGGACGCTTATTTCAGACTTGGGTTCGAACTTTGGAAGCAGTTTTTTCAGGCCCTATGGGACTTAAAGGGCTGAAATTTTGGAATTGTGATAAAATTTGTAGTCCATATCGAATTCAGTTACAAAATCTCCATTAAGTCTTATTTTTAGAAAACTCAAGATTTTTATGGACGCTTATTTCAGACTTGGGTTCGAACTTTGGAAGCAGTTTTTTCGGGCTCTATGGGACCAAACGGGCTGAAATTTTGGAGTTTAATGAAATTTGTAGTCCATATCGAATTCAGTTACAAAATCTCCATAAAAGTGTATTTTTAGAAAAATCATGATTTTTATGGACGCAATTTCAGACTTGGGTTGGAACTTTGGAAGCAGTTTTTTCAGGCCGTATGGGACCAAACGGGCTGAAATTTTGGAATTGTGATAAAATTTGTAGTCCACATCGAATTCAGTCACAAAATCTTCATAAAAATGTATTTTAAGAAAAATCATGATTTTGATGGACGCTAATTTCAGACTTGGGTTCGAACTTTGGAATAAGTTTTTTCAGGCTCTATGGGACCAAACGGGCTGAAATTTTGGAATTGTGATAAAATTTGTAGTCCATATCGAATTCAGTTACAAAATCTCCATTAAGTCTTATTTTTCGAAAACTCAAGATTTTTATGGACGCTTATTTCAGACTTGGGTTCGAACTTTGGAAGCAGTTTTTTCGGGCACTATGGGACCAAACGGGCTGAAATTTTGGAGTTTAATGAAATTTGTAGTCCATATCGAATTCAGTTACAAAATCTCCATAAAAGTGTATTTTTAGAAAAATCATGATTTTTATGGACGCAATTTCAGACTTGGGTTAGAACTTTGGAAGCAGTTTTTTCAGGCCGTATGGGACCAAACGGGCTGAAATTTTGGAATTGTGATAAAATTTGTAGTCCACATCGAATTCAGTCACAAAATCTTCATAAAAATGTATTTTAAGAAAAATCATGATTTTTATGGACGCTAATTTCAGACTTGGGTTCGAACTTTGGAATAAGTTTTTTCAGGCTCTATGGGACCAAACGGGCTGAAATTTTGGAATTGTGATAAAATTTGTAGTCCATATCGAATTCAGTTACAAAATCTCCATTAGGTCTTATTTTGAGAAAACTCATGATTTTTATGGACGCTAACTTCAGACTTGGGTTCGAACTTTGGAAGCAGTTTTTTCGGGCTCTATGGGACCAAACGGGCTGAAATTTTGGAGTTGTAATGAAATTTGTAGTCCATATCGAATTCAGTTACAAAATCTCCATATAGTTGTATTTTTAGGAAAATCAAGATTTTTATGGACGCTTATTTCAGACTTGGGTTCGAATTTTGGAAGCAGTTTTTTCAGGCCCTATGGGACCTAACGGGCTGAAATTTTGGAATTGTGATAAAATTTGTAGTCCACATCGAATTCAGTCACAAAATCTTCATAAAAATGTATTTTAAGAAAAATCATGATTTTTATGGACGATAATTTTAGATTTGGGTTCGAACTTTGGAAGCAGTTTTTTCAGGCTCTATGGGACCAAACGGGCAGAAATTTTGGAGTTATAATGAAATTTGTAGTCCATATCGAATTCAGTTACAAAATCTCCATAAAGTTGTATTTTTAGGAAAATCAAGATTTTTATGGACGCTTATTTCAGACTTGGGTTCGAACTTTGGAAGCAGTTTTTTCAGGCCCTATGGGACTTAAAGGGCTGAAATTTTGGAATTGTGATAAAATTTGTAGTCCATATCGAATTCAGTTACAAAATCTCCATTAAGTCTTATTTTTAGAAAACTCAAGATTTTTATGGACGCTTATTTCAGACTTGGGTTCGAACTTTGGAAGCAGTTTTTTCGGGCTCTATGGGACCAAACGGGCTGAAATTTTGGAGTTTAATGAAATTTGTAGTCCATATCGAATTCAGTTACAAAATCTCCATAAAAGTGTATTTTTAGAAAAATCATGATTTTTATGGACGCAATTTCAGACTTGGGTTGGAACTTTGGAAGCAGTTTTTTCAGGCCGTATGGGACCAAACGGGCTGAAATTTTGGAATTGTGATAAAATTTGTAGTCCACATCGAATTCAGTCACAAAATCTTCATAAAAATGTATTTTAAGAAAAATCATGATTTTGATGGACGCTAATTTCAGACTTGGGTTCGAACTTTGGAATAAGTTTTTTCAGGCTCTATGGGACCAAACAGGCTGAAATTTTGGAATTGTGATAAAATTTGTAGTCCATATCGAATTCAGTTACAAAATCTCCATTAAGTCTTATTTTTAGAAAACTCAAGATTTTTATGGACGCTTATTTCAGACTTGGGTTCGAACTTTGGAAGCAGTTTTTTCGGGCACTATGGGACCAAACGGGCTGAAATTTTGGAGTTTAATGAAATTTGTAGTCCATATCGAATTCAGTTACAAAATCTCCATAAAAGTGTATTTTTAGAAAAATCATGATTTTTATGGACGCAATTTCAGACTTGGGTTAGAACTTTGGAAGCAGTTTTTTCAGGCCGTATGGGACCAAACGGGCTGAAATTTTGGAATTGTGATAAAATTTGTAGTCCACATCGAATTCAGTCACAAAATCTTCATAAAAATGTATTTTAAGAAAAATCATGATTTTTATGGACGCTAATTTCAGACTTGGGTTCGAACTTTGGAATAAGTTTTTTCAGGCTCTATGGGACCAAACGGGCTGAAATTTTGGAATTGTGATAAAATTTGTAGTCCATATCGAATTCAGTTACAAAATCTCCATTAGGTCTTATTTTGAGAAAACTCATGATTTTTATGGACGCTAACTTCAGACTTGGGTTCGAACTTTGGAAGCAGTTTTTTCGGGCTCTATGGGACCAAACGGGCTGAAATTTTGGAGTTGTAATGAAATTTGTAGTCCATATCGAATTCAGTTACAAAATCTCCATATAGTTGTATTTTTAGGAAAATCAAGATTTTTATGGACGCTTATTTCAGACTTGGGTTCGAATTTTGGAAGCAGTTTTTTCAGGCCCTATGGGACCTAACGGGCTGAAATTTTGGAATTGTGATAAAATTTGTAGTCCACATCGAATTCAGTCACAAAATCTTCATAAAAATGTATTTTAAGAAAAATCATGATTTTTATGGACGATAATTTTAGATTTGGGTTCGAACTTTGGAAGCAGTTTTTTCAGGCTCTATGGGACCAAACGGGCAGAAATTTTGGAGTTATAATGAAATTTGTAGTCCATATCGAATTCAGTTACAAAATCTCCATAAAGTTGTATTTTTAGGAAAATCAAGATTTTTATGGACGCTTATTTCAGACTTGGGTTCGAACTTTGGAAGCAGTTTTTTCAGGCCCTATGGGACTTAAAGGGCTGAAATTTTGGAATTGTGATAAAATTTGTAGTCCATATCGAATTCAGTTACAAAATCTCCATTAAGTCTTATTTTTAGAAAACTCAAGATTTTTATGGACGCTTATTTCAGACTTGGGTTCGAACTTTGGAAGCAGTTTTTTCGGGCTCTATGGGACCAAACGGGCTGAAATTTTGGAGTTTAATGAAATTTGTAGTCCATATCGAATTCAGTTACAAAATCTCCATAAAAGTGTATTTTTAGAAAAATCATGATTTTTATGGACGCAATTTCAGACTTGGGTTGGAACTTTGGAAGCAGTTTTTTCAGGCCGTATGGGACCAAACGGGCTGAAATTTTGGAATTGTGATAAAATTTGTAGTCCACATCGAATTCAGTCACAAAATCTTCATAAAAATGTATTTTAAGAAAAATCATGATTTTGATGGACGCTAATTTCAGACTTGGGTTCGAACTTTGGAATAAGTTTTTTCAGGCTCTATGGGACCAAACGGGCTGAAATTTTGGAATTGTGATAAAATTTGTAGTCCATATCGAATTCAGTTACAAAATCTCCATTAAGTCTTATTTTTAGAAAACTCAAGATTTTTATGGACGCTTATTTCAGACTTGGGTTCGAACTTTGGAAGCAGTTTTTTCGGGCTCTATGGGACCAAACGGGCTGAAATTTTGGAGTTGTAATGAAATTTGTAGTCCATATCGAATTCAGTTACAAAATCTCCATAAAGTTGTATTTTTAGGAAAATCAAGATTTTTATGGACGCTTATTTCAGACTTGGGTTCGAACTTTGGAAGCAGTTTTTTCAGGCCCTATGGGACTTAAAGGGCTGAAATTTTGGAATTGTGATAAAATTTGTAGTCCATATCGAATTCAGTTACAAAATCTCCATTAAGTCTTATTTTTAGAAAACTCAAGATTTTTATGGACGCTTATTTCAGACTTGGGTTCGAACTTTGGAAGCAGTTTTTTCGGGCTCTATGGGACCAAACGGGCTGAAATTTTGGAGTTTAATGAAATTTGTAGTCCATATCGAATTCAGTTACAAAATCTCCATAAAAGTGTATTTTTAGAAAAATCATGATTTTTATGGACGCAATTTCAGACTTGGGTTGGAACTTTGGAAGCAGTTTTTTCAGGCCGTATGGGACCAAACGGGCTGAAATTTTGGAATTGTGATAAAATTTGTAGTCCACATCGAATTCAGTCACAAAATCTTCATAAAAATGTATTTTAAGAAAAATCATGATTTTGATGGACGCTAATTTCAGACTTGGGTTCGAACTTTGGAATAAGTTTTTTCAGGCTCTATGGGACCAAACGGGCTGAAATTTTGGAATTGTGATAAAATTTGTAGTCCATATCGAATTCAGTTACAAAATCTCCATTAAGTCTTATTTTTCGAAAACTCAAGATTTTTATGGACGCTTATTTCAGACTTGGGTTCGAACTTTGGAAGCAGTTTTTTCGGGCACTATGGGACCAAACGGGCTGAAATTTTGGAGTTTAATGAAATTTGTAGTCCATATCGAATTCAGTTACAAAATCTCCATAAAAGTGTATTTTTAGAAAAATCATGATTTTTATGGACGCAATTTCAGACTTGGGTTAGAACTTTGGAAGCAGTTTTTTCAGGCCGTATGGGACCAAACGGGCTGAAATTTTGGAATTGTGATAAAATTTGTAGTCCACATCGAATTCAGTCACAAAATCTTCATAAAAATGTATTTTAAGAAAAATCATGATTTTTATGGACGCTAATTTCAGACTTGGGTTCGAACTTTGGAATAAGTTTTTTCAGGCTCTATGGGACCAAACGGGCTGAAATTTTGGAATTGTGATAAAATTTGTAGTCCATATCGAATTCAGTTACAAAATCTCCATTAGGTCTTATTTTGAGAAAACTCATGATTTTTATGGACGCTAACTTCAGACTTGGGTTCGAACTTTGGAAGCAGTTTTTTCGGGCTCTATGGGACCAAACGGGCTGAAATTTTGGAGTTGTAATGAAATTTGTAGTCCATATCGAATTCAGTTACAAAATCTCCATATAGTTGTATTTTTAGGAAAATCAAGATTTTTATGGACGCTTATTTCAGACTTGGGTTCGAATTTTGGAAGCAGTTTTTTCAGGCCCTATGGGACCTAACGGGCTGAAATTTTGGAATTGTGATAAAATTTGTAGTCCACATCGAATTCAGTCACAAAATCTTCATAAAAATGTATTTTAAGAAAAATCATGATTTTTATGGACGATAATTTTAGATTTGGGTTCGAACTTTGGAAGCAGTTTTTTCAGGCTCTATGGGACCAAACGGGCAGAAATTTTGGAGTTATAATGAAATTTGTAGTCCATATCGAATTCAGTTACAAAATCTCCATAAAGTTGTATTTTTAGGAAAATCAAGATTTTTATGGACGCTTATTTCAGACTTGGGTTCGAACTTTGGAAGCAGTTTTTTCAGGCCCTATGGGACTTAAAGGGCTGAAATTTTGGAATTGTGATAAAATTTGTAGTCCATATCGAATTCAGTTACAAAATCTCCATTAAGTCTTATTTTTAGAAAACTCAAGATTTTTATGGACGCTTATTTCAGACTTGGGTTCGAACTTTGGAAGCAGTTTTTTCGGGCTCTATGGGACCAAACGGGCTGAAATTTTGGAGTTTAATGAAATTTGTAGTCCATATCGAATTCAGTTACAAAATCTCCATAAAAGTGTATTTTTAGAAAAATCATGATTTTTATGGACGCAATTTCAGACTTGGGTTGGAACTTTGGAAGCAGTTTTTTCAGGCCGTATGGGACCAAACGGGCTGAAATTTTGGAATTGTGATAAAATTTGTAGTCCACATCGAATTCAGTCACAAAATCTTCATAAAAATGTATTTTAAGAAAAATCATGATTTTGATGGACGCTAATTTCAGACTTGGGTTCGAACTTTGGAATAAGTTTTTTCAGGCTCTATGGGACCAAACAGGCTGAAATTTTGGAATTGTGATAAAATTTGTAGTCCATATCGAATTCAGTTACAAAATCTCCATTAAGTCTTATTTTTAGAAAACTCAAGATTTTTATGGACGCTTATTTCAGACTTGGGTTCGAACTTTGGAAGCAGTTTTTTCGGGCACTATGGGACCAAACGGGCTGAAATTTTGGAGTTTAATGAAATTTGTAGTCCATATCGAATTCAGTTACAAAATCTCCATAAAAGTGTATTTTTAGAAAAATCATGATTTTTATGGACGCAATTTCAGACTTGGGTTAGAACTTTGGAAGCAGTTTTTTCAGGCCGTATGGGACCAAACGGGCTGAAATTTTGGAATTGTGATAAAATTTGTAGTCCACATCGAATTCAGTCACAAAATCTTCATAAAAATGTATTTTAAGAAAAATCATGATTTTTATGGACGCTAATTTCAGACTTGGGTTCGAACTTTGGAATAAGTTTTTTCAGGCTCTATGGGACCAAACGGGCTGAAATTTTGGAATTGTGATAAAATTTGTAGTCCATATCGAATTCAGTTACAAAATCTCCATTAGGTCTTATTTTGAGAAAACTCATGATTTTTATGGACGCTAACTTCAGACTTGGGTTCGAACTTTGGAAGCAGTTTTTTCGGGCTCTATGGGACCAAACGGGCTGAAATTTTGGAGTTGTAATGAAATTTGTAGTCCATATCGAATTCAGTTACAAAATCTCCATATAGTTGTATTTTTAGGAAAATCAAGATTTTTATGGACGCTTATTTCAGACTTGGGTTCGAATTTTGGAAGCAGTTTTTTCAGGCCCTATGGGACCTAACGGGCTGAAATTTTGGAATTGTGATAAAATTTGTAGTCCACATCGAATTCAGTCACAAAATCTTCATAAAAATGTATTTTAAGAAAAATCATGATTTTTATGGACGATAATTTTAGATTTGGGTTCGAACTTTGGAAGCAGTTTTTTCAGGCTCTATGGGACCAAACGGGCAGAAATTTTGGAGTTATAATGAAATTTGTAGTCCATATCGAATTCAGTTACAAAATCTCCATAAAGTTGTATTTTTAGGAAAATCAAGATTTTTATGGACGCTTATTTCAGACTTGGGTTCGAACTTTGGAAGCAGTTTTTTCAGGCCCTATGGGACTTAAAGGGCTGAAATTTTGGAATTGTGATAAAATTTGTAGTCCATATCGAATTCAGTTACAAAATCTCCATTAAGTCTTATTTTTAGAAAACTCAAGATTTTTATGGACGCTTATTTCAGACTTGGGTTCGAACTTTGGAAGCAGTTTTTTCGGGCTCTATGGGACCAAACGGGCTGAAATTTTGGAGTTTAATGAAATTTGTAGTCCATATCGAATTCAGTTACAAAATCTCCATAAAAGTGTATTTTTAGAAAAATCATGATTTTTATGGACGCAATTTCAGACTTGGGTTGGAACTTTGGAAGCAGTTTTTTCAGGCCGTATGGGACCAAACGGGCTGAAATTTTGGAATTGTGATAAAATTTGTAGTCCACATCGAATTCAGTCACAAAATCTTCATAAAAATGTATTTTAAGAAAAATCATGATTTTGATGGACGCTAATTTCAGACTTGGGTTCGAACTTTGGAATAAGTTTTTTCAGGCTCTATGGGACCAAACGGGCTGAAATTTTGGAATTGTGATAAAATTTGTAGTCCATATCGAATTCAGTTACAAAATCTCCATTAAGTCTTATTTTTAGAAAACTCAAGATTTTTATGGACGCTTATTTCAGACTTGGGTTCGAACTTTGGAAGCAGTTTTTTCGGGCTCTATGGGACCAAACGGGCTGAAATTTTGGAGTTTAATGAAATTTGTAGTCCATATCGAATTCAGTTACAAAATCTCCATAAAAGTGTATTTTTAGAAAAATCATGATTTTTATGGACGCAATTTCAGACTTGGGTTAGAACTTTGGAAGCAGTTTTTTCAGGCCGTATGGGACCAAACGGGCTGAAATTTTGGAATTGTGATAAAATTTGTAGTCCACATCGAATTCAGTCACAAAATCTTCATAAAAATGTATTTTAAGAAAAATCATGATTTTTATGGACGCTAATTTCAGACTTGGGTTCGAACTTTGGAATAAGTTTTTTCAGGCTCTATGGGACCAAACGGGCTGAAATTTTGGAATTGTGATAAAATTTGTAGTCCATATCGAATTCAGTTACAAAATCTCCATTAGGTCTTATTTTGAGAAAACTCATGATTTTTATGGACGCTAACTTCAGACTTGGGTTCGAACTTTGGAAGCAGTTTTTTCGGGCTCTATGGGACCAAACGGGCTGAAATTTTGGAGTTGTAATGAAATTTGTAGTCCATATCGAATTCAGTTACAAAATCTCCATATAGTTGTATTTTTAGGAAAATCAAGATTTTTATGGACGCTTATTTCAGACTTGGGTTCGAATTTTGGAAGCAGTTTTTTCAGGCCCTATGGGACCTAACGGGCTGAAATTTTGGAATTGTGATAAAATTTGTAGTCCACATCGAATTCAGTCACAAAATCTTCATAAAAATGTATTTTAAGAAAAATCATGATTTTTATGGACGATAATTTTAGATTTGGGTTCGAACTTTGGAAGCAGTTTTTTCAGGCTCTATGGGACCAAACGGGCAGAAATTTTGGAGTTATAATGAAATTTGTAGTCCATATCGAATTCAGTTACAAAATCTCCATAAAGTTGTATTTTTAGGAAAATCAAGATTTTTATGGACGCTTATTTCAGACTTGGGTTCGAACTTTGGAAGCAGTTTTTTCAGGCCCTATGGGACTTAAAGGGCTGAAATTTTGGAAATGTGATAAAATTTGTAGTCCATATCGATTTCAGTTACAAAATCTCCATTAAGTCTTATTTTTAGAAAACTCAAGATTTTTATGGACGCTTATTTCAGACTTGGGTTCGAACTTTGGAAGCAGTTTTTTCGGGCTCTATGGGACCAAACGGGCTGAAATTTTGGAGTTTAATGAAATTTGTAGTCCATATCGAATTCAGTTACAAAATCTCCATAAAAGTGTATTTTTAGAAAAATCATGATTTTTATGGACGCAATTTCAGACTTGGGTTGGAACTTTGGAAGCAGTTTTTTCAGGCCGTATGGGACCAAACGGGCTGAAATTTTGGAATTGTGATAAAATTTGTAGTCCACATCGAATTCAGTCACAAAATCTTCATAAAAATGTATTTTAAGAAAAATCATGATTTTGATGGACGCTAATTTCAGACTTGGGTTCGAACTTTGGAATAAGTTTTTTCAGGCTCTATGGGACCAAACGGGCTGAAATTTTGGAATTGTGATAAAATTTGTAGTCCATATCGAATTCAGTTACAAAATCTCCATTAAGTCTTATTTTTAGAAAACTCAAGATTTTTATGGACGCTTATTTCAGACTTGGGTTCGAACTTTGGAAGCAGTTTTTTCGGGCTCTATGGGACCAAACGGGCTGAAATTTTGGAGTTTAATGAAATTTGTAGTCCATATCGAATTCAGTTACAAAATCTCCATTAGGTCTTATTTTGAGAAAACTCATGATTTTTATGGACGCTAACTTCAGACTTGGGTTCGAACTTTGGAAGCAGTTTTTTCGGGCTCTATGGGACCAAACGGGCTGAAATTTTGGAGTTGTAATGAAATTTGTAGTCCATATCGAATTCAGTTACAAAATCTCCATATAGTTGTATTTTTAGGAAAATCAAGATTTTTATGGACGCTTATTTCAGACTTGGGTTCGAATTTTGGAAGCAGTTTTTTCAGGCCCTATGGGACCTAACGGGCTGAAATTTTGGAATTGTGATAAAATTTGTAGTCCACATCGAATTCAGTCACAAAATCTTCATAAAAATGTATTTTAAGAAAAATCATGATTTTGATGGACGCTAATTTCAGACTTGGGTTCGAACTTTGGAATAAGTTTTTTCAGGCTCTATGGGACCAAACGGGCTGAAATTTTGGAATTGTGATAAAATTTGTAGTCCATATCGAATTCAGTTACAAAATCTCCATTAAGTCTTATTTTTAGAAAACTCAAGATTTTTATGTACGCTTATTTCAGACTTGGGTTCGAACTTTGGAAGCAGTTTTTTCGGGCTCTATGGGACCAAACGGGCTGAAATTTTGGAGTTTAATGAAATTTGTAGTCCATATCGAATTCAGTTACAAAATCTCCATAAAAGTGTATTTTTAGAAAAATCATGATTTTTATGGACGCAATTTCAGACTTGGGTTAGAACTTTGGAAGCAGTTTTTTCAGGCCGTATGGGACCAAACGGGCTGAAATTTTGGAATTGTGATAAAATTTGTAGTCCACATCGAATTCAGTCACAAAATCTTCATAAAAATGTATTTTAAGAAAAATCATGATTTTTATGGACGCTAATTTCAGACTTGGGTTCGAACTTTGGAATAAGTTTTTTCAGGCTCTATGTGACCAAACGGGCTGAAATTTTGGAATTGTGATAAAATTTGTAGTCCATATCGAATTCAGTTACAAAATCTCCATTAGGTCTTATTTTGAGAAAACTCATGATTTTTATGGACGCTAACTTCAGACTTGGGTTCGAACTTTGGAAGCAGTTTTTTCGGGCTCTATGGGACCAAACGGGCTGAAATTTTGGAGTTGTAATGAAATTTGTAGTCCATATCGAATTCAGTTACAAAATCTCCATATAGTTGTATTTTTAGGAAAATCAAGATTTTTATGGACGCTTATTTCAGACTTGGGTTCGAATTTTGGAAGCAGTTTTTTCAGGCCCTATGGGACCTAACGGGCTGAAATTTTGGAATTGTGATAAAATTTGTAGTCCACATCGAATTCAGTCACAAAATCTTCATAAAAATGTATTTTAAGAAAAATCATGATTTTTATGGACGATAATTTTAGATTTGGGTTCGAACTTTGGAAGCAGTTTTTTCAGGCTCTATGGGACCAAACGGGCAGAAATTTTGGAGTTATAATGAAATTTGTAGTCCATATCGAATTCAGTTACAAAATCTCCATAAAGTTGTATTTTTAGGAAAATCAAGATTTTTATGGACGCTTATTTCAGACTTGGGTTCGAACTTTGGAAGCAGTTTTTTCAGGCCCTATGGGACTTAAAGGGCTGAAATTTTGGAATTGTGATAAAATTTGTAGTCCATATCGAATTCAGTTACAAAATCTCCATTAAGTCTTATTTTTAGAAAACTCAAGATTTTTATGGACGCTTATTTCAGACTTGGGTTCGAACTTTGGAATAAGTTTTTTCAGGCTCTATGGGACCAAACGGGCTGAAATTTTGGAATTGTGATAAAATTTGTAGTCCATATCGAATTCAGTTACAAAATCTCCATTAAGTCTTATTTTTAGAAAACTCAAGATTTTTATGTACGCTTATTTCAGACTTGGGTTCGAACTTTGGAAGCAGTTTTTTCGGGCTCTATGGGACCAAACGGGCTGAAATTTTGGAGTTTAATGAAATTTGTAGTCCATATCGAATTCAGTTACAAAATCTCCATAAAAGTGTATTTTTAGAAAAATCATGATTTTTATGGACGCAATTTCAGACTTGGGTTAGAACTTTGGAAGCAGTTTTTTCAGGCCGTATGGGACCAAACGGGCTGAAATTTTGGAATTGTGATAAAATTTGTAGTCCACATCGAATTCAGTCACAAAATCTTCATAAAAATGTATTTTAAGAAAAATCATGATTTTTATGGACGCTAATTTCAGACTTGGGTTCGAACTTTGGAATAAGTTTTTTCAGGCTCTATGTGACCAAACGGGCTGAAATTTTGGAATTGTGATAAAATTTGTAGTCCATATCGAATTCAGTTACAAAATCTCCATTAGGTCTTATTTTGAGAAAACTCATGATTTTTATGGACGCTAACTTCAGACTTGGGTTCGAACTTTGGAAGCAGTTTTTTCGGGCTCTATGGGACCAAACGGGCTGAAATTTTGGAGTTGTAATGAAATTTGTAGTCCATATCGAATTCAGTTACAAAATCTCCATATAGTTGTATTTTTAGGAAAATCAAGATTTTTATGGACGCTTATTTCAGACTTGGGTTCGAATTTTGGAAGCAGTTTTTTCAGGCCCTATGGGACCTAACGGGCTGAAATTTTGGAATTGTGATAAAATTTGTAGTCCACATCGAATTCAGTCACAAAATCTTCATAAAAATGTATTTTAAGAAAAATCATGATTTTTATGGACGATAATTTTAGATTTGGGTTCGAACTTTGGAAGCAGTTTTTTCAGGCTCTATGGGACCAAACGGGCAGAAATTTTGGAGTTATAATGAAATTTGTAGTCCATATCGAATTCAGTTACAAAATCTCCATAAAGTTGTATTTTTAGGAAAATCAAGATTTTTATGGACGCTTATTTCAGACTTGGGTTCGAACTTTGGAAGCAGTTTTTTCAGGCCCTATGGGACTTAAAGGGCTGAAATTTTGGAATTGTGATAAAATTTGTAGTCCATATCGAATTCAGTTACAAAATCTCCATTAAGTCTTATTTTTAGAAAACTCAAGATTTTTATGGACGCTTATTTCAGACTTGGGTTCGAACTTTGGAAGCAGTTTTTTCGGGCTCTATGGGACCAAACGGGCTGAAATTTTGGAGTTTAATGAAATTTGTAGTCCATATCGAATTCAGTTACAAAATCTCCATAAAAGTGTATTTTTAGAAAAATCATGATTTTTATGGACGCAATTTCAGACTTGGGTTGGAACTTTGGAAGCAGTTTTTTCAGGCCGTATGGGACCAAACGGAATGAAATTTTGGAATTGTGATAAAATTTGTAGTCCACATCGAATTCAGTCACAAAATCTTCATAAAAATGTATTTTAAGAAAAATCATGATTTTGATGGACGCTAATTTCAGACTTGGGTTCGAACTTTGGAATAAGTTTTTTCAGGCTCTATGGGACCAAACGGGCTGAAATTTTGGAATTGTGATAAAATTTGTAGTCCATATCGAATTCAGTTACAAAATCTCCATTAGGTCTTATTTTGAGAAAACTCATGATTTTTATGGACGCTAACTTCAGACTTGGGTTCGAACTTTGGAAGCAGTTTTTTCGGGCTCTATGGGACCAAACGGGCTGAAATTTTGGAGTTGTAATGAAATTTGTAGTCCATATCGAATTCAGTTACAAAATCTCCATATAGTTGTATTTTTAGGAAAATCAAGATTTTTTTGGAGGCTTATTTCAGACTTGGGTTCGAATTTTGGAAGCAGTTTTTTCAGGCCCTATGGGACCTAACGGGCTGAAATTTTGGAATTGTGATAAAATTTGTAGTCCACATCGAATTCAGTCACAAAATCTTCATAAAAATGTATTTTAAGAAAAATCATGATTTTTATGGACGATAATTTTAGATTTGGGTTCGAACTTTGGAAGCAGTTTTTTCAGGCTCTATGGGACCAAACGGGCAGAAATTTTGGAGTTATGATAAAATTTGTAGTCCATATCGAATTCAGTTACAAAATCTCCATTAGGTCTTATTTTGAGAAAACTCATGATTTTTATGGACGCTAACTTCAGACTTGGGTTCGAACTTTGGAAGCAGTTTTTTCGGGCTCTATGGGACCAAACGGGCTGAAATTTTGGAGTTGTAATGAAATTTGTAGTCCATATCGAATTCAGTTACAAAATCTCCATAAAGTTGTATTTTTAGGAAAATCAAGATTTTTATGGACGCTTATTTCAGACTTGGGTTCGAACTTTGGAAGCAGTTTTTTCAGGCCCTATGGGACTTAAAGGGCTGAAATTTTGGAATTGTGATAAAATTTGTAGTCCATATCGAATTCAGTTACAAAATCTCCATTAAGTCTTATTTTTAGAAAACTCAAGATTTTTATGGACGCTTATTTCAGACTTGGGTTCGAACTTTGGAAGCAGTTTTTTCGGGCTCTATGGGACCAAACGGGCTGAAATTTTGGAGTTTAATGAAATTTGTAGTCCATATCGAATTCAGTTACAAAATCTCCATAAAAGTGTATTTTTAGAAAAATCATGATTTTTATGGACGCAATTTCAGACTTGGGTTGGAACTTTGGAAGCAGTTTTTTCAGGCCGTATGGGACCAAACGGGCTGAAATTTTGGAATTGTGATAAAATTTGTAGTCCACATCGAATTCAGTCACAAAATCTTCATAAAAATGTATTTTAAGAAAAATCATGATTTTGATGGACGCTAATTTCAGACTTGGGTTCGAACTTTGGAATAAGTTTTTTCAGGCTCTATGGGACCAAACGGGCTGAAATTTTGGAATTGTGATAAAATTTGTAGTCCATATCGAATTCAGTTACAAAATCTCCATTAAGTCTTATTTTTCGAAAACTCAAGATTTTTATGGACGCTTATTTCAGACTTGGGTTCGAACTTTGGAAGCAGTTTTTTCGGGCACTATGGGACCAAACGGGCTGAAATTTTGGAGTTTAATGAAATTTGTAGTCCATATCGAATTCAGTTACAAAATCTCCATAAAAGTGTATTTTTAGAAAAATCATGATTTTTATGGACGCAATTTCAGACTTGGGTTAGAACTTTGGAAGCAGTTTTTTCAGGCCGTATGGGACCAAACGGGCTGAAATTTTGGAATTGTGATAAAATTTGTAGTCCACATCGAATTCAGTCACAAAATCTTCATAAAAATGTATTTTAAGAAAAATCATGATTTTTATGGACGCTAATTTCAGACTTGGGTTCGAACTTTGGAATAAGTTTTTTCAGGCTCTATGGGACCAAACGGGCTGAAATTTTGGAATTGTGATAAAATTTGTAGTCCATATCGAATTCAGTTACAAAATCTCCATTAGGTCTTATTTTGAGAAAACTCATGATTTTTATGGACGCTAACTTCAGACTTGGGTTCGAACTTTGGAAGCAGTTTTTTCGGGCTCTATGGGACCAAACGGGCTGAAATTTTGGAGTTGTAATGAAATTTGTAGTCCATATCGAATTCAGTTACAAAATCTCCATATAGTTGTATTTTTAGGAAAATCAAGATTTTTATGGACGCTTATTTCAGACTTGGGTTCGAATTTTGGAAGCAGTTTTTTCAGGCCCTATGGGACCTAACGGGCTGAAATTTTGGAATTGTGATAAAATTTGTAGTCCACATCGAATTCAGTCACAAAATCTTCATAAAAATGTATTTTAAGAAAAATCATGATTTTTATGGACGATAATTTTAGATTTGGGTTCGAACTTTGGAAGCAGTTTTTTCAGGCTCTATGGGACCAAACGGGCAGAAATTTTGGAGTTATAATGAAATTTGTAGTCCATATCGAATTCAGTTACAAAATCTCCATAAAGTTGTATTTTTAGGAAAATCAAGATTTTTATGGACGCTTATTTCAGACTTGGGTTCGAACTTTGGAAGCAGTTTTTTCAGGCCCTATGGGACTTAAAGGGCTGAAATTTTGGAATTGTGATAAAATTTGTAGTCCATATCGAATTCAGTTACAAAATCTCCATTAAGTCTTATTTTTAGAAAACTCAAGATTTTTATGGACGCTTATTTCAGACTTGGGTTCGAACTTTGGAAGCAGTTTTTTCGGGCTCTATGGGACCAAACGGGCTGAAATTTTGGAGTTTAATGAAATTTGTAGTCCATATCGAATTCAGTTACAAAATCTCCATAAAAGTGTATTTTTAGAAAAATCATGATTTTTATGGACGCAATTTCAGACTTGGGTTGGAACTTTGGAAGCAGTTTTTTCAGGCCGTATGGGACCAAACGGGCTGAAATTTTGGAATTGTGATAAAATTTGTAGTCCACATCGAATTCAGTCACAAAATCTTCATAAAAATGTATTTTAAGAAAAATCATGATTTTGATGGACGCTAATTTCAGACTTGGGTTCGAACTTTGGAATAAGTTTTTTCAGGCTCTATGGGACCAAACAGGCTGAAATTTTGGAATTGTGATAAAATTTGTAGTCCATATCGAATTCAGTTACAAAATCTCCATTAAGTCTTATTTTTAGAAAACTCATGATTTTTATGGACGCTTATTTCAGACTTGGGTTCGAACTTTGGAAGCAGTTTTTTCGGGCACTATGGGACCAAACGGGCTGAAATTTTGGAGTTTAATGAAATTTGTAGTCCATATCGAATTCAGTTACAAAATCTCCATAAAAGTGTATTTTTAGAAAAATCATGATTTTTATGGACGCAATTTCAGACTTGGGTTAGAACTTTGGAAGCAGTTTTTTCAGGCCGTATGGGACCAAACGGGCTGAAATTTTGGAATTGTGATAAAATTTGTAGTCCACATCGAATTCAGTCACAAAATCTTCATAAAAATGTATTTTAAGAAAAATCATGATTTTTATGGACGCTAATTTCAGACTTGGGTTCGAACTTTGGAATAAGTTTTTTCAGGCTCTATGGGACCAAACGGGCTGAAATTTTGGAATTGTGATAAAATTTGTAGTCCATATCGAATTCAGTTACAAAATCTCCATTAGGTCTTATTTTGAGAAAACTCATGATTTTTATGGACGCTAACTTCAGACTTGGGTTCGAACTTTGGAAGCAGTTTTTTCGGGCTCTATGGGACCAAACGGGCTGAAATTTTGGAGTTGTAATGAAATTTGTAGTCCATATCGAATTCAGTTACAAAATCTCCATATAGTTGTATTTTTAGGAAAATCAAGATTTTTATGGACGCTTATTTCAGACTTGGGTTCGAATTTTGGAAGCAGTTTTTTCAGGCCCTATGGGACCTAACGGGCTGAAATTTTGGAATTGTGATAAAATTTGTAGTCCACATCGAATTCAGTCACAAAATCTTCATAAAAATGTATTTTAAGAAAAATCATGATTTTTATGGACGATAATTTTAGATTTGGGTTCGAACTTTGGAAGCAGTTTTTTCAGGCTCTATGGGACCAAACGGGCAGAAATTTTGGAGTTATAATGAAATTTGTAGTCCATATCGAATTCAGTTACAAAATCTCCATAAAGTTGTATTTTTAGGAAAATCAAGATTTTTATGGACGCTTATTTCAGACTTGGGTTCGAACTTTGGAAGCAGTTTTTTCAGGCCCTATGGGACTTAAAGGGCTGAAATTTTGGAATTGTGATAAAATTTGTAGTCCATATCGAATTCAGTTACAAAATCTCCATTAAGTCTTATTTTTAGAAAACTCAAGATTTTTATGGACGCTTATTTCAGACTTGGGTTCGAACTTTGGAAGCAGTTTTTTCGGGCTCTATGGGACCAAACGGGCTGAAATTTTGGAGTTTAATGAAATTTGTAGTCCATATCGAATTCAGTTACAAAATCTCCATAAAAGTGTATTTTTAGAAAAATCATGATTTTTATGGACGCAATTTCAGACTTGGGTTGGAACTTTGGAAGCAGTTTTTTCAGGCCGTATGGGACCAAACGGGCTGAAATTTTGGAATTGTGATAAAATTTGTAGTCCACATCGAATTCAGTCACAAAATCTTCATAAAAATGTATTTTAAGAAAAATCATGATTTTGATGGACGCTAATTTCAGACTTGGGTTCGAACTTTGGAATAAGTTTTTTCAGGCTCTATGGGACCAAACGGGCTGAAATTTTGGAATTGTGATAAAATTTGTAGTCCATATCGAATTCAGTTACAAAATCTCCATTAAGTCTTATTTTTAGAAAACTCAAGATTTTTATGGACGCTTATTTCAGACTTGGGTTCGAACTTTGGAAGCAGTTTTTTCGGGCTCTATGGGACCAAACGGGCTGAAATTTTGGAGTTTAATGAAATTTGTAGTCCATATCGAATTCAGTTACAAAATCTCCATAAAAGTGTATTTTTAGAAAAATCATGATTTTTATGGACGCAATTTCAGACTTGGGTTAGAACTTTGGAAGCAGTTTTTTCAGGCCGTATGGGACCAAACGGGCTGAAATTTTGGAATTGTGATAAAATTTGTAGTCCACATCGAATTCAGTCACAAAATCTTCATAAAAATGTATTTTAAGAAAAATCATGATTTTTATGGACGCTAATTTCAGACTTGGGTTCGAACTTTGGAATAAGTTTTTTCAGGCTCTATGGGACCAAACGGGCTGAAATTTTGGAATTGTGATAAAATTTGTAGTCCATATCGAATTCAGTTACAAAATCTCCATTAGGTCTTATTTTGAGAAAACTCATGATTTTTATGGACGCTAACTTCAGACTTGGGTTCGAACTTTGGAAGCAGTTTTTTCGGGCTCTATGGGACCTAACGGGCTGAAATTTTGGAGTTGTAATGAAATTTGTAGTCCATATCGAATTCAGTTACAAAATCTCCATATAGTTGTATTTTTAGGAAAATCAAGATTTTTATGGACGCTTATTTCAGACTTGGGTTCGAATTTTGGAAGCAGTTTTTTCAGGCCCTATGGGACCTAACGGGCTGAAATTTTGGAATTGTGATAAAATTTGTAGTCCACATCGAATTCAGTCACAAAATCTTCATAAAAATGTATTTTAAGAAAAATCATGATTTTTATGGACGATAATTTTAGATTTGGGTTCGAACTTTGGAAGCAGTTTTTTCAGGCTCTATGGGACCAAACGGGCAGAAATTTTGGAGTTATAATGAAATTTGTAGTCCATATCGAATTCAGTTACAAAATCTCCATAAAGTTGTATTTTTAGGAAAATCAAGATTTTTATGGACGCTTATTTCAGACTTGGGTTCGAACTTTGGAAGCAGTTTTTTCAGGCCCTATGGGACTTAAAGGGCTGAAATTTTGGAATTGTGATAAAATTTGTAGTCCATATCGATTTCAGTTACAAAATCTCCATTAAGTCTTATTTTTAGAAAACTCAAGATTTTTATGGACGCTTATTTCAGACTTGGGTTCGAACTTTGGAAGCAGTTTTTTCGGGCTCTATGGGACCAAACGGGCTGAAATTTTGGAGTTTAATGAAATTTGTAGTCCATATCGAATTCAGTTACAAAATCTCCATAAAAGTGTATTTTTAGAAAAATCATGATTTTTATGGACGCAATTTCAGACTTGGGTTAGAACTTTGGAAGCAGTTTTTTCAGGCCGTATGGGACCAAACGGGCTGAAATTTTGGAATTGTGATAAAATTTGTAGTCCACATCGAATTCAGTCACAAAATCTTCATAAAAATGTATTTTAAGAAAAATCATGATTTTTATGGACGCTAATTTCAGACTTGGGTTCGAACTTTGGAATAAGTTTTTTCAGGCTCTATGGGACCAAACGGGCTGAAATTTTGGAATTGTGATAAAATTTGTAGTCCATATCGAATTCAGTTACAAAATCTCCATTAGGTCTTATTTTGAGAAAACTCATGATTTTTATGGACGCTAACTTCAGACTTGGGTTCGAACTTTGGAAGCAGTTTTTTCGGGCTCTATGGGACCAAACGGGCTGAAATTTTGGAGTTGTAATGAAATTTGTAGTCCATATCGAATTCAGTTACAAAATCTCCATATAGTTGTATTTTTAGGAAAATCAAGATTTTTATGGACGCTTATTTCAGACTTGGGTTCGAATTTTGGAAGCAGTTTTTTCAGGCCCTATGGGACCTAACGGGCTGAAATTTTGGAATTGTGATAAAATTTGTAGTCCACATCGAATTCAGTCACAAAATCTTCATAAAAATGTATTTTAAGAAAAATCATGATTTTTATGGACGATAATTTTAGATTTGGGTTCGAACTTTGGAAGCAGTTTTTTCAGGCTCTATGGGACCAAACGGGCAGAAATTTTGGAGTTATAATGAAATTTGTAGTCCATATCGAATTCAGTTACAAAATCTCCATAAAGTTGTATTTTTAGGAAAATCAAGATTTTTATGGACGCTTATTTCAGACTTGGGTTCGAACTTTGGAAGCAGTTTTTTCAGGCCCTATGGGACTTAAAGGGCTGAAATTTTGGAATTGTGATAAAATTTGTAGTCCATATCGAATTCAGTTACAAAATCTCCATTAAGTCTTATTTTTAGAAAACTCAAGATTTTTATGGACGCTTATTTCAGACTTGGGTTCGAACTTTGGAAGCAGTTTTTTCGGGCTCTATGGGACCAAACGGGCTGAAATTTTGGAGTTTAATGAAATTTGTAGTCCATATCGAATTCAGTTACAAAATCTCCATAAAAGTGTATTTTTAGAAAAATCATGATTTTTATGGACGCAATTTCAGACTTGGGTTGGAACTTTGGAAGCAGTTTTTTCAGGCCGTATGGGACCAAACGGGCTGAAATTTTGGAATTGTGATAAAATTTGTAGTCCACATCGAATTCAGTCACAAAATCTTCATAAAAGTGTATTTTTAGAAAAATCATGATTTTTATGGACGCAATTTCAGACTTGGGTTAGAACTTTGGAAGCAGTTTTTTCAGGCCGTATGGGACCAAACGGGCTGAAATTTTGGAATTGTGATAAAATTTGTAGTCCACATCGAATTCAGTCACAAAATCTTCATAAAAATGTATTTTAAGAAAAATCACGATTTTTATGGACGCTAATTTCAGACTTGGGTTCGAACTTTGGAATAAGTTTTTTCAGGCTCTATGGGACCAAACGGGCTGAAATTTTGGAATTGTGATAAAATTTGTAGTCCATATCGAATTCAGTTACAAAATCTCCATTAAGTCTTATTTTTAGAAAACTCAAGATTTTTATGGACGCTTATTTCAGACTTGGGTTCGAACTTTGGAAGCAGTTTTTTCGGGCTCTATGGGACCAAACGGGCTGAAATTTTGGAGTTGTAATGAAATTTGTAGTCCATATCGAATTCAGTTACAAAATCTCCATATAGTTGTATTTTTAGGAAAATCAAGATTTTTATGGACGCTTATTTCAGACTTGGGTTCGAATTTTGGAAGCAGTTTTTTCAGGCCCTATGGGACCTAACGGGCTGAAATTTTGGAATTGTGATAAAATTTGTAGTCCACATCGAATTCAGTCACAAAATCTTCATAAAAATGTATTTTAAGAAAAATCATGATTTTTATGGACGATAATTTTAGATTTGGGTTCGAACTTTGGAAGCAGTTTTTTCAGGCTCTATGGGACCAAACGGGCAGAAATTTTGGAGTTATAATGAAATTTGTAGTCCATATCGAATTCAGTTACAAAATCTCCATAAAGTTGTATTTTTAGGAAAATCAAGATTATTATGGACGCTTATTTCAGACTTGGGTTCGAACTTTGGAAGCAGTTTTTTCAGGCCCTATGGGACTTAAAGGGCTGAAATTTTGGAATTGTGATAAAATTTGTAGTCCATATCGAATTCAGTTACAAAATCTCCATTAAGTCTTATTTTTAGAAAACTCAAGATTTTTATGGACGCTTATTTCAGACTTGGGTTCGAACTTTGGAAGCAGTTTTTTCGGGCTCTATGGGACCAAACGGGCTGAAATTTTGGAGTTTAATGAAATTTGTAGTCCATATCGAATTCAGTTACAAAATCTCCATAAAAGTGTATTTTTAGAAAAATCATGATTTTTATGGACGCAATTTCAGACTTGGGTTGGAACTTTGGAAGCAGTTTTTTCAGGCCGTATGGGACCAAACGGAATGAAATTTTGGAATTGTGATAAAATTTGTAGTCCACATCGAATTCAGTCACAAAATCTTCATAAAAATGTATTTTAAGAAAAATCATGATTTTGATGGACGCTAATTTCAGACTTGGGTTCGAACTTTGGAATAAGTTTTTTCAGGCTCTATGGGACCAAACGGGCTGAAATTTTGGAATTGTGATAAAATTTGTAGTCCATATCGAATTCAGTTACAAAATCTCCATTAAGTCTTATTTTTAGAAAACTCAAGATTTTTATGGACGCTTATTTCATACTTGGGTTCGAACTTTGGAAGCAGTTTTTTCGGGCTCTATGGGACCAAACGGGCTGAAATTTTGGAGTTTAATGAAATTTGTAGTCCATATCGAATTCAGTTACAAAATCTCCATTAGGTCTTATTTTGAGAAAACTCATGATTTTTATGGACGCTAACTTCAGACTTGGGTTCGAACTTTGGAAGCAGTTTTTTCGGGCTCTATGGGACCAAACGGGCTGAAATTTTGGAGTTGTAATGAAATTTGTAGTCCATATCGAATTCAGTTACAAAATCTCCATATAGTTGTATTTTTAGGAAAATCAAGATTTTTTTGGAGGCTTATTTCAGACTTGGGTTCGAATTTTGGAAGCAGTTTTTTCAGGCCCTATGGGACCTAACGGGCTGAAATTTTGGAATTGTGATAAAATTTGTAGTCCACATCGAATTCAGTCACAAAATCTTCATAAAAATGTATTTTAAGAAAAATCATGATTTTTATGGACGATAATTTTAGATTTGGGTTCGAACTTTGGAAGCAGTTTTTTCAGGCTCTATGGGACCAAACGGGCAGAAATTTTGGAATTGTGATAAAATTTGTAGTCCATATCGAATTCAGTTACAAAATCTCCATTAAGTCTTATTTTTAGAAAACTCAAGATTTTTATGGACGCTTATTTCAGACTTGGGTTCGAACTTTGGAAGCAGTTTTTTCGGGCTCTATGGGACCAAACGGGCTGAAATTTTGGAGTTGTAATGAAATTTGTAGTCCATATCGAATTCAGTTACAAAATCTCCATATAGTTGTATTTTTAGGAAAATCAAGATTTTTATGGACGCTTATTTCAGACTTGGGTTCGAATTTTGGAAGCAGTTTTTTCAGGCCCTATGGGACCTAACGGGCTGAAATTTTGGAATTGTGATAAAATTTGTAGTCCACATCGAATTCAGTCACAAAATCTTCATAAACATGTATTTTAAGAAAAATCATGATTTTTATGGACGATAATTTTAGATTTGGGTTCGAACTTTGGAAGCAGTTTTTTCAGGCTCTATGGGACCAAACGGGCAGAAATTTTGGAGTTATAATGAAATTTGTAGTCCATATCGAATTCAGTTACAAAATCTCCATAAAGTTGTATTTTTAGGAAAATCAAGATTTTTATGGACGCTTATTTCAGACTTGGGTTCGAACTTTGGAAGCAGTTTTTTCAGGCCCTATGGGACTTAAAGGGCTGAAATTTTGGAATTGTGATAAAATTTGTAGTCCATATCGAATTCAGTTACAAAATCTCCATTAAGTCTTATTTTTAGAAAACTCAAGATTTTTATGGACGCTTATTTCAGACTTGGGTTCGAACTTTGGAAGCAGTTTTTTCGGGCTCTATGGGACCAAACGGGCTGAAATTTTGGAGTTTAATGAAATTTGTAGTCCATATCGAATTCAGTTACAAAAAATCTCCATAAAAGTGTATTTTTAGAAAAATCATGATTTTTATGGACGCAATTTCAGACTTGGGTTGGAACTTTGGAAGCAGTTTTTTCAGGCCGTATGGGACCAAACGGGCTGAAATTTTGGAATTGTGATAAAATTTGTAGTCCACATCGAATTCAGTCACAAAATCTTCATAAAAATGTATTTTAAGAAAAATCATGATTTTGATGGACGCTAATTTCAGACTTGGGTTCGAACTTTGGAACAAGTTTTTTCAGGCTCTATGGGACCAAACGGGCTGAAATTTTGGAATTGTGATAAAATTTGTAGTCCATATCGAATTCAGTTACAAAATCTCCATTAAGTCTTATTTTTCGAAAACTCAAGATTTTTATGGACGCTTATTTCAGACTTGGGTTCGAACTTTGGAAGCAGTTTTTTCGGGCACTATGGGACCAAACGGGCTGAAATTTTGGAGTTTAATGAAATTTGTAGTCCATATCGAATTCAGTTACAAAATCTCCATAAAAGTGTATTTTTAGAAAAATCATGATTTTTATGGACGCAATTTCAGACTTGGGTTAGAACTTTGGAAGCAGTTTTTTCAGGCCGTATGGGACCAAACGGGCTGAAATTTTGGAATTGTGATAAAATTTGTAGTCCACATCGAATTCAGTCACAAAATCTTCATAAAAATGTATTTTAAGAAAAATCATGATTTTTATGGACGCTAATTTCAGACTTGGGTTCGAACTTTGGAATAAGTTTTTTCAGGCTCTATGGGACCAAACGGGCTGAAATTTTGGAATTGTGATAAAATTTGTAGTCCATATCGAATTCAGTTACAAAATCTCCATTAGGTCTTATTTTGAGAAAACTCATGATTTTTATGGACGCTAACTTCAGACTTGGGTTCGAACTTTGGAAGCAGTTTTTTCGGGCTCTATGGGACCAAACGGGCTGAAATTTTGGAGTTGTAATGAAATTTGTAGTCCATATCGAATTCAGTTACAAAATCTCCATATAGTTGTATTTTTAGGAAAATCAAGATTTTTATGGACGCTTATTTCAGACTTGGGTTCGAATTTTGGAAGCAGTTTTTTCAGGCCCTATGGGACCTAACGGGCTGAAATTTTGGAATTGTGATAAAATTTGTAGTCCACATCGAATTCAGTCACAAAATCTTCATAAAAATGTATTTTAAGAAAAATCATGATTTTTATGGACGATAATTTTAGATTTGGGTTCGAACTTTGGAAGCAGTTTTTTCAGGCTCTATGGGACCAAACGGGCAGAAATTTTGGAGTTATAATGAAATTTGTAGTCCATATCGAATTCAGTTACAAAATCTCCATAAAGTTGTATTTTTAGGAAAATCAAGATTTTTATGGACGCTTATTTCAGACTTGGGTTCGAACTTTGGAAGCAGTTTTTTCAGGCCCTATGGGACTTAAAGGGCTGAAATTTTGGAATTGTGATAAAATTTGTAGTCCATATCGAATTCAGTTACAAAAATCTCCATTAAGTCTTATTTTTAGAAAACTCAAGATTTTATGGACGCTTATTTCAGACTTGGGTTCGAACTTTGGAAGCAGTTTTTTCGGGCTCTATGGGACCAAACGGGCTGAAATTTTGGAGTTTAATGAAATTTGTAGTCCATATCGAATTCAGTTACAAAATCTCCATAAAAGTGTATTTTTAGAAAAATCATGATTTTTATGGACGCAATTTCAGACTTGGGTTGGAACTTTGGAAGCAGTTTTTTCAGGCCGTATGGGACCAAACGGGCTGAAATTTTGGAATTGTGATAAAATTTGTAGTCCACATCGAATTCAGTCACAAAATCTTCATAAAAATGTATTTTAAGAAAAATCATGATTTTGATGGACGCTAATTTCAGACTTGGGTTCGAACTTTGGAATAAGTTTTTTCAGGCTCTATGGGACCAAACGGGCTGAAATTTTGGAATTGTGATAAAATTTGTAGTCCATATCGAATTCAGTTACAAAATCTCCATTAAGTCTTATTTTTAGAAAACTCGAGATTTTTATGGACGCTTATTTCAGACTTGGGTTCGAACTTTGGAAGCAGTTTTTTCGGGCACTATGGGACCAAACGGGCTGAAATTTTGGAGTTTAATGAAATTTGTAGTCCATATCGAATTCAGTTACAAAATCTCCATAAAAGTGTATTTTTAGAAAAATCATGATTTTTATGGACGCAATTTCAGACTTGGGTTAGAACTTTGGAAGCAGTTTTTTCAGGCCGTATGGGACCAAACGGGCTGAAATTTTGGAATTGTGATAAAATTTGTAGTCCACATCGAATTCAGTCACAAAATCTTCATAAAAATGTATTTAAGAAAAATCATGATTTTTATGGACGCTAATTTCAGACTTGGGTTCGAACTTTGGAATAAGTTTTTTCAGGCTCTATGGGACCAAACGGGCTGAAATTTTGGAATTGTGATAAAATTTGTAGTCCATATCGAATTCAGTTACAAAATCTCCATTAGGTCTTATTTTGAGAAAACTCATGATTTTTATGGACGCTAACTTCAGACTTGGGTTCGAACTTTGGAAGCAGTTTTTTCGGGCTCTATGGGACCAAACGGGCTGAAATTTTGGAGTTGTAATGAAATTTGTAGTCCATATCGAATTCAGTTACAAAATCTCCATATAGTTGTATTTTTAGGAAAATCAAGATTTTTATGGGACGCTTATTTCAGACTTGGGTTCGAATTTTGGAAGCAGTTTTTTCAGGCCCTATGGGACCTAACGGGCTGAAATTTTGGAATTGTGATAAAATTTGTAGTCCACATCGAATTCAGTCACAAAATCTTCATAAAAATGTATTTTAAGAAAAAATCATGATTTTTATGGACGATAATTTTAGATTTGGGTTCGAACTTTGGAAGCAGTTTTTTCAGGCTCTATGGGACCAAACGGGCAGAAATTTTGGAGTTATAATGAAATTTGTAGTCCATATCGAATTCAGTTACAAAATCTCCATAAAGTTGTATTTTTAGGAAAATCAAGATTTTTATGGACGCTTATTTCAGACTTGGGTTCGAACTTTGGAAGCAGTTTTTTCAGGCCCTATGGGACTTAAAGGGCTGAAATTTTGGAATTGTGATAAAATTTGTAGTCCATATCGAATTCAGTTACAAAATCTCCATTAAGTCTTATTTTTAGAAAACTCAAGATTTTTATGGACGCTTATTTCAGACTTGGGTTCGAACTTTGGAAGCAGTTTTTTCGGGCTCTATGGGACCAAACGGGCTGAAATTTTGGAGTTTAATGAAATTTGTAGTCCATATCGAATTCAGTTACAAAATCTCCATAAAAGTGTATTTTAGAAAAATCATGATTTTTATGGACGCAATTTCAGACTTGGGTTGGAACTTTGGAAGCAGTTTTTTCAGGCCGTATGGGACCAAACGGGCTGAAATTTTGGAATTGTGATAAAATTTGTAGTCCACATCGAATTCAGTCACAAAATCTTCATAAAAATGTATTTTAAGAAAAATCATGATTTTGATGGACGCTAATTTCAGACTTGGGTTCGAACTTTGGAATAAGTTTTTTCAGGCTCTATGGGACCAAACGGGCTGAAATTTTGGAATTGTGATAAAATTTGTAGTCCATATCGAATTCAGTTACAAAATCTCCATTAAGTCTTATTTTTAGAAAACTCAAGATTTTTATGGACGCTTATTTCAGACTTGGGTTCGAACTTTGGAAGCAGTTTTTTTCGGGCTCTATGGGACCAAACGGGCTGAAATTTTGGAGTTTAATGAAATTTGTAGTCCATATCGAATTCAGTTACAAAATCTCCATAAAAGTGTATTTTTAGAAAAATCATGATTTTTATGGACGCAATTTCAGACTTGGGTTAGAACTTTGGAAGCAGTTTTTTCAGGCCGTATGGGACCAAACGGGCTGAAATTTTGGAATTGTGATAAAATTTGTAGTCCACATCGAATTCAGTCACAAAATCTTCATAAAAATGTATTTTAAGAAAAATCATGATTTTTATGGACGCTAATTTCAGACTTGGGTTCGAACTTTGGAATAAGTTTTTTCAGGCTCTATGGGACCAAACGGGCTGAAATTTTGGAATTGTGATAAAATTTGTAGTCCATATCGAATTCAGTTACAAAATCTCCATTAGGTCTTATTTTGAGAAAACTCATGATTTTTATGGACGCTAACTTCAGACTTGGGTTCGAACTTTGGAAGCAGTTTTTTCGGGCTCTATGGGACCAAACGGGCTGAAATTTTGGAGTTGTAATGAAATTTGTAGTCCATATCGAATTCAGTTACAAAATCTCCATATAGTTGTATTTTTAGGAAAATCAAGATTTTTATGGACGCTTATTTCAGACTTGGGTTCGAATTTTGGAAGCAGTTTTTTCAGGCCCTATGGGACCTAACGGGCTGAAATTTTGGAATTGTGATAAAATTTGTAGTCCACATCGAATTCAGTCACAAAATCTTCATAAAAATGTATTTTAAGAAAAATCATGATTTTTATGGACGATAATTTTAGATTTGGGTTCGAACTTTGGAAGCAGTTTTTTCAGGCTCTATGGGACCAAACGGGCAGAAATTTTGGAGTTATAATGAAATTTGTAGTCCATATCGAATTCAGTTACAAAATCTCCATAAAGTTGTATTTTTAGGAAAATCAAGATTTTTATGGACGCTTATTTCAGACTTGGGTTCGAACTTTGGAAGCAGTTTTTTCAGGCCCTATGGGACTTAAAGGGCTGAAATTTTGGAATTGTGATAAAATTTGTAGTCCATATCGAATTCAGTTACAAAATCTCCATTAAGTCTTATTTTTAGAAAACTCAAGATTTTTATGGACGCTTATTTCAGACTTGGGTTCGAACTTTGGAAGCAGTTTTTTCGGGCTCTATGGGACCAAACGGGCTGAAATTTTGGAGTTTAATGAAATTTGTAGTCCATATCGAATTCAGTTACAAAATCTCCATAAAAGTGTATTTTTAGAAAAATCATGATTTTTATGGACGCAATTTCAGACTTGGGTTGGAACTTTGGAAGCAGTTTTTTCAGGCCGTATGGGACCAAACGGGCTGAAATTTTGGAATTGTGATAAAATTTGTAGTCCACATCGAATTCAGTCACAAAATCTTCATAAAAATGTATTTTAAGAAAAATCATGATTTTGATGGACGCTAATTTCAGACTTGGGTTCGAACTTTGGAATAAGTTTTTTCAGGCTCTATGGGACCAAACGGGCTGAAATTTTGGAATTGTGATAAAATTTGTAGTCCATATCGAATTCAGTTACAAAATCTCCATTAAGTCTTATTTTTAGAAAACTCAAGATTTTTATGGACGCTTATTTCAGACTTGGGTTCGAACTTTGGAAGCAGTTTTTTCGGGCTCTATGGGACCAAACGGGCTGAAATTTTGGAGTTTAATGAAATTTGTAGTCCATATCGAATTCAGTTACAAAATCTCCATAAAAGTGTATTTTTAGAAAAATCATGATTTTTATGGACGCAATTTCAGACTTGGGTTAGAACTTTGGAAGCAGTTTTTTCAGGCCGTATGGGACCAAACGGGCTGAAATTTTGGAATTGTGATAAAATTTGTAGTCCACATCGAATTCAGTCACAAAATCTTCATAAAAATGTATTTTAAGAAAAATCATGATTTTTATGGACGCTAATTTCAGACTTGGGTTCGAACTTTGGAATAAGTTTTTTCAGGCTCTATGGGACCAAACGGGCTGAAATTTTGGAATTGTGATAAAATTTGTAGTCCATATCGAATTCAGTTACAAAATCTCCATTAGGTCTTATTTTGAGAAAACTCATGATTTTTATGGACGCTAACTTCAGACTTGGGTTCGAACTTTGGAAGCAGTTTTTTCGGGCTCTATGGGACCAAACGGGCTGAAATTTTGGAGTTGTAATGTTGAATTCAGTTACAAAATCTCCATTAAGTCTTATTTTTAGAAAACTCAAGATTTTTATGGACGCTTATTTCAGACTTGGGTTCGAACTTTGGAAGCAGTTTTTTCGGGCTCTATGGGACCAAACGGGCTGAAATTTTGGAGTTTAATGAAATTTGTAGTCCATATCGAATTCAGTTACAAAATCTCCATAAAAGTGTATTTTTAGAAAAATCATGATTTTTATGGACGCAATTTCAGACTTGGGTTAGAACTTTGGAAGCAGTTTTTTCAGGCCGTATGGGACCAAACGGGCTGAAATTTTGGAATTGTGATAAAATTTGTAGTCCACATCGAATTCAGTCACAAAATCTTCATAAAAATGTATTTTAAGAAAAATCATGATTTTTATGGACGCTAATTTCAGACTTGGGTTCGAACTTTGGAATAAGTTTTTTCAGGCTCTATGGGACCAAACGGGCTGAAATTTTGGAATTGTGATAAAATTTGTAGTCCATATCGAATTCAGTTACAAAATCTCCATTAGGTCTTATTTTGAGAAAACTCATGATTTTTATGGACGCTAACTTCAGACTTGGGTTCGAACTTTGGAAGCAGTTTTTTCGGGCTCTATGGGACCAAACGGGCTGAAATTTTGGAGTTGTAATGAAATTTGTAGTCCATATCGAATTCAGTTACAAAATCTCCATATAGTTGTATTTTTAGGAAAATTAAGATTTTTATGGACGCTTATTTCAGACTTGGGTTCGAATTTTGGAAGCAGTTTTTTCAGGCCCTATGGGACCTAACGGGCTGAAATTTTGGAATTGTGATAAAATTTGTAGTCCACATCGAATTCAGTCACAAAATCTTCATAAAAATGTATTTTAAGAAAAATCATGATTTTTATGGACGATAATTTTAGATTTGGGTTCGAACTTTGGAAGCAGTTTTTTCAGGCTCTATGGGACCAAACGGGCAGAAATTTTGGAGTTATAATGAAATTTGTAGTCCATATCGAATTCAGTTACAAAATCTCCATAAAGTTGTATTTTTAGGAAAATCAAGATTTTTATGGACGCTTATTTCAGACTTGGGTTCGAACTTTGGAAGCAGTTTTTTCAGGCCCTATGGGACTTAAAGGGCTGAAATTTTGGAATTGTGATAAAATTTGTAGTCCATATCGAATTCAGTTACAAAATCTCCATTAAGTCTTATTTTTAGAAAACTCAAGATTTTTATGGACGCTTATTTCAGACTTGGGTTCGAACTTTGGAAGCAGTTTTTTCGGGCTCTATGGGACCAAACGGGCTGAAATTTTGGAGTTTAATGAAATTTGTAGTCCATATCGAATTCAGTTACAAAATCTCCATAAAAGTGTATTTTTAGAAAAATCATGATTTTTATGGACGCAATTTCAGACTTGGGTTGGAACTTTGGAAGCAGTTTTTTCAGGCCGTATGGGACCAAACGGGCTGAAATTTTGGAATTGTGATAAAATTTGTAGTCCACATCGAATTCAGTCACAAAATCTTCATAAAAATGTATTTTAAGAAAAATCATGATTTTGATGGACGCTAATTTCAGACTTGGGTTCGAACTTTGGAATAAGTTTTTTCAGGCTCTATGGGACCAAACGGGCTGAAATTTTGGAATTGTGATAAAATTTGTAGTCCATATCGAATTCAGTTACAAAATCTCCATTAAGTCTTATTTTTAGAAAACTCAAGATTTTTATGGACGCTTATTTCAGACTTGGGTTCGAACTTTGGAAGCAGTTTTTTCGGGCTCTATGGGACCAAACGGGCTGAAATTTTGGAGTTTAATGAAATTTGTAGTCCATATCGAATTCAGTTACAAAATCTCCATAAAAGTGTATTTTTAGAAAAATCATGATTTTTATGGACGCAATTTCAGACTTGGGTTAGAACTTTGGAAGCAGTTTTTTCAGGCCGTATGGGACCAAACGGGCTGAAATTTTGGAATTGTGATAAAATTTGTAGTCCACATCGAATTCAGTCACAAAATCTTCATAAAAATGTATTTTAAGAAAAATCATGATTTTTATGGACGCTAATTTCAGACTTGGGTTCGAACTTTGGAATAAGTTTTTTCAGGCTCTATGGGACCAAACGGGCTGAAATTTTGGAATTGTGATAAAATTTGTAGTCCATATCGAATTCAGTTACAAAATCTCCATTAGGTCTTATTTTGAGAAAACTCATGATTTTTATGGACGCTAACTTCAGACTTGGGTTCGAACTTTGGAAGCAGTTTTTTCGGGCTCTATGGGACCAAACGGGCTGAAATTTTGGAGTTGTAATGAAATTTGTAGTCCATATCGAATTCAGTTACAAAATCTCCATATAGTTGTATTTTTAGGAAAATCAAGATTTTTATGGACGCTTATTTCAGACTTGGGTTCGAATTTTGGAAGCAGTTTTTTCAGGCCCTATGGGACCTAACGGGCTGAAATTTTGGAGTTTAATGAAATTTGTAGTCCATATCGAATTCAGTTACAAAATCTCCATAAAAGTGTATTTTTAGAAAAATCATGATTTTTATGGACGCAATTTCAGACTTGGGTTAGAACTTTGGAAGCAGTTTTTTCAGGCCGTATGGGACCTAACGGGCTGAAATTTTGGAATTGTGATAAAATTTGTAGTCCATATCGAATTCAGTTACAAAATCTCCATTAGGTCTTATTTTGAGAAAACTCATGATTTTTATGGACGCTAACTTCAGACTTGGGTTCGAACTTTGGAAGCAGTTTTTTCGGGCTCTATGGGACCAAACGGGCTGAAATTTTGGAGTTGTAATGAAATTTGTAGTCCATATCGAATTCAGTTACAAAATCTCCATATAGTTGTATTTTTAGGAAAATTAAGATTTTTATGGACGCTTATTTCAGACTTGGGTTCGAATTTTGGAAGCAGTTTTTTCAGGCCCTATGGGACCTAACGGGCTGAAATTTTGGAATTGTGATAAAATTTGTAGTCCACATCGAATTCAGTCACAAAATCTTCATAAAAATGTATTTTAAGAAAAATCATGATTTTTATGGACGATAATTTTAGATTTGGGTTCGAACTTTGGAAGCAGTTTTTTCAGGCTCTATGGGACCAAACGGGCAGAAATTTTGGAGTTATAATGAAATTTGTAGTCCATATCGAATTCAGTTACAAAATCTCCATAAAGTTGTATTTTTAGGAAAATCAAGATTTTTATGGACGCTTATTTCAGACTTGGGTTCGAACTTTGGAAGCAGTTTTTTCAGGCTCTATGGGACCAAACGGGCTGAAATTTTGGAATTGTGATAAAATTTGTAGTCCATATCGAATTCAGTTACAAAATCTCCATTAGGTCTTATTTTGAGAAAACTCATGATTTTTATGGACGCTAACTTCAGACTTGGGTTCGAACTTTGGAAGCAGTTTTTTCGGGCTCTATGGGACCAAACGGGCTGAAATTTTGGAGTTGTAATGAAATTTGTAGTCCATATCGAATTCAGTTACAAAATCTCCATATAGTTGTATTTTTAGGAAAATCAAGATTTTTATGGACGCTTATTTCAGACTTGGGTTCGAATTTTGGAAGCAGTTTTTTCAGGCCCTATGGGACCTAACGGGCTGAAATTTTGGAATTGTGATAAAATTTGTAGTCCACATCGAATTCAGTCACAAAATCTTCATAAAAATGTATTTTAAGAAAAATCATGATTTTTATGGACGATAATTTTAGATTTGGGTTCGAACTTTGGAAGCAGTTTTTTCAGGCTCTATGGGACCAAACGGGCAGAAATTTTGGAGTTATAATGAAATTTGTAGTCCATATCGAATTCAGTTACAAAATCTCCATAAAGTTGTATTTTTAGGAAAATCAAGATTTTTATGGACGCTTATTTCAGACTTGGGTTCGAACTTTGGAAGCAGTTTTTTCAGGCCCTATGGGACTTAAAGGGCTGAAATTTTGGAATTGTGATAAAATTTGTAGTCCATATCGAATTCAGTTACAAAATCTCCATTAAGTCTTATTTTTAGAAAACTCAAGATTTTTATGGACGCTTATTTCAGACTTGGGTTCGAACTTTGGAAGCAGTTTTTTCGGGCTCTATGGGACCAAACGGGCTGAAATTTTGGAGTTTAATGAAATTTGTAGTCCATATCGAATTCAGTTACAAAATCTCCATAAAAGTGTATTTTTAGAAAAATCATGATTTTTATGGACGCAATTTCAGACTTGGGTTGGAACTTTGGAAGCAGTTTTTTCAGGCCGTATGGGACCAAACGGGCTGAAATTTTGGAATTGTGATAAAATTTGTAGTCCACATCGAATTCAGTCACAAAATCTTCATAAAAATGTATTTTAAGAAAAATCATGATTTTGATGGACGCTAATTTCAGACTTGGGTTCGAACTTTGGAATAAGTTTTTTCAGGCTCTATGGGACCAAACGGGCTGAAATTTTGGAATTGTGATAAAATTTGTAGTCCATATCGAATTCAGTTACAAAATCTCCATTAAGTCTTATTTTTAGAAAACTCAAGATTTTTATGGACGCTTATTTCAGACTTGGGTTCGAACTTTGGAAGCAGTTTTTTCGGGCTCTATGGGACCAAACGGGCTGAAATTTTGGAGTTTAATAAAATTTGTAGTCCATATCGAATTCAGCTACAAAATCTCCATAAAAGTGTATTTTTAGAAAAATCATGATTTTTATGGACGCAATTTCAGACTTGGGTTAGAACTTTGGAAGCAGTTTTTTCAGGCCGTATGGGACCAAACGGGCTGAAATTTTGGAATTGTGATAAAATTTGTAGTCCACATCGAATTCAGTCACAAAATCTTCATAAAAATGTATTTTAAGAAAAATCATGATTTTTATGGACGCTAATTTCAGACTTGGGTTCGAACTTTGGAATAAGTTTTTTCAGGCTCTATGGGACCAAACGGGCTGAAATTTTGGAATTGTGATAAAATTTGTAGTCCATATCGAATTCAGTTACAAAATCTCCATTAGGTCTTATTTTGAGAAAACTCATGATTTTTATGGACGCTAACTTCAGACTTGGGTTCGAACTTTGGAAGCAGTTTTTTCGGGCTCTATGGGACCAAACGGGCTGAAATTTTGGAGTTGTAATGTTGAATTCAGTTACAAAATCTCCATTAAGTCTTATTTTTAGAAAACTCAAGATTTTTATGGACGCTTATTTCAGACTTGGGTTCGAACTTTGGAAGCAGTTTTTTCGGGCTCTATGGGACCAAACGGGCTGAAATTTTGGAGTTTAATGAAATTTGTAGTCCATATCGAATTCAGTTACAAAATCTCCATAAAAGTGTATTTTTAGAAAAATCATGATTTTTATGGACGCAATTTCAGACTTGGGTTAGAACTTTGGAAGCAGTTTTTTCAGGCCGTATGGGACCAAACGGGCTGAAATTTTGGAATTGTGATAAAATTTGTAGTCCACATCGAATTCAGTCACAAAATCTTCATAAAAATGTATTTTAAGAAAAATCATGATTTTTATGGACGCTAATTTCAGACTTGGGTTCGAACTTTGGAATAAGTTTTTTCAGGCTCTATGGGACCAAACGGGCTGAAATTTTGGAATTGTGATAAAATTTGTAGTCCATATCGAATTCAGTTACAAAATCTCCATTAGGTCTTATTTTGAGAAAACTCATGATTTTTATGGACGCTAACTTCAGACTTGGGTTCGAACTTTGGAAGCAGTTTTTTCGGGCTCTATGGGACCAAACGGGCTGAAATTTTGGAGTTGTAATGAAATTTGTAGTCCATATCGAATTCAGTTACAAAATCTCCATATAGTTGTATTTTTAGGAAAATTAAGATTTTTATGGACGCTTATTTCAGACTTGGGTTCGAATTTTGGAAGCAGTTTTTTCAGGCCCTATGGGACCTAACGGGCTGAAATTTTGGAATTGTGATAAAATTTGTAGTCCACATCGAATTCAGTCACAAAATCTTCATAAAAATGTATTTTAAGAAAAATCATGATTTTTATGGACGATAATTTTAGATTTGGGTTCGAACTTTGGAAGCAGTTTTTTCAGGCTCTATGGGACCAAACGGGCAGAAATTTTGGAGTTATAATGAAATTTGTAGTCCATATCGAATTCAGTTACAAAATCTCCATAAAGTTGTATTTTTAGGAAAATCAAGATTTTTATGGACGCTTATTTCAGACTTGGGTTCGAACTTTGGAAGCAGTTTTTTCAGGCCCTATGGGACTTAAAGGGCTGAAATTTTGGAATTGTGATAAAATTTGTAGTCCATATCGAATTCAGTTACAAAATCTCCATTAAGTCTTATTTTTAGAAAACTCAAGATTTTTATGGACGCTTATTTCAGACTTGGGTTCGAACTTTGGAAGCAGTTTTTTCGGGCTCTATGGGACCAAACGGGCTGAAATTTTGGAGTTTAATGAAATTTGTAGTCCATATCGAATTCAGTTACAAAATCTCCATAAAAGTGTATTTTTAGAAAAATCATGATTTTTATGGACGCAATTTCAGACTTGGGTTGGAACTTTGGAAGCAGTTTTTTCAGGCCGTATGGGACCAAACGGGCTGAAATTTTGGAATTGTGATAAAATTTGTAGTCCACATCGAATTCAGTCACAAAATCTTCATAAAAATGTATTTTAAGAAAAATCATGATTTTGATGGACGCTAATTTCAGACTTGGGTTCGAACTTTGGAATAAGTTTTTTCAGGCTCTATGGGACCAAACGGGCTGAAATTTTGGAATTGTGATAAAATTTGTAGTCCATATCGAATTCAGTTACAAAATCTCCATTAAGTCTTATTTTTAGAAAACTCAAGATTTTTATGGACGCTTATTTCAGACTTGGGTTCGAACTTTGGAAGCAGTTTTTTCGGGCTCTATAGGACCAAACGGGCTGAAATTTTGGAGTTTAATGAAATTTGTAGTCCATATCGAATTCAGTTACAAAATCTCCATAAAAGTGTATTTTTAGAAAAATCATGATTTTTATGGACGCAATTTCAGACTTGGGTTAGAACTTTGGAAGCAGTTTTTTCAGGCCGTATGGGACCAAACGGGCTGAAATTTTGGAATTGTGATAAAATTTGTAGTCCACATCGAATTCAGTCACAAAATCTTCATAAAAATGTATTTTAAGAAAAATCATGATTTTTATGGACGCTAATTTCAGACTTGGGTTCGAACTTTGGAATAAGTTTTTTCAGGCTCTATGGGACCAAACGGGCTGAAATTTTGGAATTGTGATAAAATTTGTAGTCCATATCGAATTCAGTTACAAAATCTCCATTAGGTCTTATTTTGAGAAAACTCATGATTTTTATGGACGCTAACTTCAGACTTGGGTTCGAACTTTGGAAGCAGTTTTTTCGGGCTCTATGGGACCAAACGGGCTGAAATTTTGGAGTTGTAATGAAATTTGTAGTCCATATCGAATTCAGTTACAAAATCTCCATATAGTTGTATTTTTAGGAAAATCAAGATTTTTATGGACGCTTATTTCAGACTTGGGTTCGAATTTTGGAAGCAGTTTTTTCAGGCCCTATGGGACCTAACGGGCTGAAATTTTGGAATTGTGATAAAATTTGTAGTCCACATCGAATTCAGTCACAAAATCTTCATAAAAATGTATTTTAAGAAAAATCATGATTTTTATGGACGATAATTTTAGATTTGGGTTCGAACTTTGGAAGCAGTTTTTTCAGGCTCTATGGGACCAAACGGGCAGAAATTTTGGAGTTATAATGAAATTTGTAGTCCATATCGAATTCAGTTACAAAATCTCCATAAAGTTGTATTTTTAGGAAAATCAAGATTTTTATGGACGCTTATTTCAGACTTGGGTTCGAACTTTGGAAGCAGTTTTTTCAGGCCCTATGGGACTTAAAGGGCTGAAATTTTGGAATTGTGATAAAATTTGTAGTCCATATCGAATTCAGTTACAAAATCTCCATTAAGTCTTATTTTTAGAAAACTCAAGATTTTTATGGACGCTTATTTCAGACTTGGGTTCGAACTTTGGAAGCAGTTTTTTCGGGCTCTATGGGACCAAACGGGCTGAAATTTTGGAGTTTAATGAAATTTGTAGTCCATATCGAATTCAGTTACAAAATCTCCATAAAAGTGTATTTTTAGAAAAATCATGATTTTTATGGACGCAATTTCAGACTTGGGTTGGAACTTTGGAAGCAGTTTTTTCAGGCCGTATGGGACCAAACGGGCTGAAATTTTGGAATTGTGATAAAATTTGTAGTCCACATCGAATTCAGTCACAAAATCTTCATAAAAATGTATTTTAAGAAAAATCATGATTTTGATGGACGCTAATTTCAGACTTGGGTTCGAACTTTGGAATAAGTTTTTTCAGGCTCTATGGGACCAAACGGGCTGAAATTTTGGAATTGTGATAAAATTTGTAGTCCATATCGAATTCAGTTACAAAATCTCCATTAAGTCTTATTTTTAGAAAACTCAAGATTTTTATGGACGCTTATTTCAGACTTGGGTTCGAACTTTGGAAGCAGTTTTTTCGGGCTCTATGGGACCAAACGGGCTGAAATTTTGGAGTTTAATGAAATTTGTAGTCCATATCGAATTCAGTTACAAAATCTCCATAAAAGTGTATTTTTAGAAAAATCATGATTTTTATGGACGCAATTTCAGACTTGGGTTAGAACTTTGGAAGCAGTTTTTTCAGGCCGTATGGGACCAAACGGGCTGAAATTTTGGAATTGTGATAAAATTTGTAGTCCACATCGAATTCAGTCACAAAATCTTCATAAAAATGTATTTTAAGAAAAATCATGATTTTTATGGACGCTAATTTCAGACTTGGGTTCGAACTTTGGAATAAGTTTTTTCAGGCTCTATGGGACCAAACGGGCTGAAATTTTGGAATTGTGATAAAATTTGTAGTCCATATCGAATTCAGTTACAAAATCTCCATTAGGTCTTATTTTGAGAAAACTCATGATTTTTATGGACGCTAACTTCAGACTTGGGTTCGAACTTTGGAAGCAGTTTTTTCGGGCTCTATGGGACCAAACGGGCTGAAATTTTGGAGTTGTAATGAAATTTGTAGTCCATATCGAATTCAGTTACAAAATCTCCATATAGTTGTATTTTTAGGAAAATCAAGATTTTTATGGACGCTTATTTCAGACTTGGGTTCGAATTTTGGAAGCAGTTTTTTCAGGCCCTATGGGACCTAACGGGCTGAAATTTTGGAATTGTGATAAAATTTGTAGTCCACATCGAATTCAGTCACAAAATCTTCATAAAAATGTATTTTAAGAAAAATCATGATTTTTATGGACGATAATTTTAGATTTGGGTTCGAACTTTGGAAGCAGTTTTTTCAGGCTCTATGGGACCAAACGGGCAGAAATTTTGGAGTTATAATGAAATTTGTAGTCCATATCGAATTCAGTTACAAAATCTCCATAAAGTTGTATTTTTAGGAAAATCAAGATTTTTATGGACGCTTATTTCAGACTTGGGTTCGAACTTTGGAAGCAGTTTTTTCAGGCCCTATGGGACTTAAAGGGCTGAAATTTTGGAATTGTGATAAAATTTGTAGTCCATATCGAATTCAGTTACAAAATCTCCATTAGGTCTTATTTTGAGAAAACTCATGATTTTTATGGACGCTAACTTCAGACTTGGGTTCGAACTTTGGAAGCAGTTTTTTCGGGCTCTATGGGACCAAACGGGCTGAAATTTTGGAGTTGTAATGAAATTTGTAGTCCATATCGAATTCAGTTACAAAATCTCCATATAGTTGTATTTTTAGGAAAATCAAGATTTTTATGGACGCTTATTTCAGACTTGGGTTCGAATTTTGGAAGCAGTTTTTTCAGGCCCTATGGGACCTAACGGGCTGAAATTTTGGAATTGTGATAAAATTTGTAGTCCACATCGAATTCAGTCACAAAATCTTCATAAAAATGTATTTTAAGAAAAATCATGATTTTGATGGACGCTAATTTCAGACTTGGGTTCGAACTTTGGAATAAGTTTTTTCAGGCTCTATGGGACCAAACGGGCTGAAATTTTGGAATTGTGATAAAATTTGTAGTCCATATCGAATTCAGTTACAAAATCTCCATTAAGTCTTATTTTTAGAAAACTCAAGATTTTTATGGACGCTTATTTCAGACTTGGGTTCGAACTTTGGAAGCAGTTTTTTCGGGCTCTATGGGACCAAACGGGCTGAAATTTTGGAGTTTAATGAAATTTGTAGTCCATATCGAATTCAGTTACAAAATCTCCATAAAAGTGTATTTTTAGAAAAATCATGATTTTTATGGACGCAATTTCAGACTTGGGTTAGAACTTTGGAAGCAGTTTTTTCAGGCCGTATGGGACCAAACGGGCTGAAATTTTGGAATTGTGATAAAATTTGTAGTCCACATCGAATTCAGTCACAAAATCTTCATAAAAATGTATTTTAAGAAAAATCATGATTTTTATGGACGCTAATTTCAGACTTGGGTTCGAACTTTGGAATAAGTTTTTTCAGGCTCTATGGGACCAAACGGGCTGAAATTTTGGAATTGTGATAAAATTTGTAGTCCATATCGAATTCAGTTACAAAATCTCCATTAGGTCTTATTTTGAGAAAACTCATGATTTTTATGGACGCTAACTTCAGACTTGGGTTCGAACTTTGGAAGCAGTTTTTTCGGGCTCTATGGGACCAAACGGGCTGAAATTTTGGAGTTGTAATGAAATTTGTAGTCCATATCGAATTCAGTTACAAAATCTCCATATAGTTGTATTTTTAGGAAAATCAAGATTTTTATGGACGCTTATTTCAGACTTGGGTTCGAATTTTGGAAGCAGTTTTTTCAGGCCCTATGGGACCTAACGGGCTGAAATTTTGGAATTGTGATAAAATTTGTAGTCCACATCGAATTCAGTCACAAAATCTTCATAAAAATGTATTTTAAGAAAAATCATGATTTTTATGGACGATAATTTTAGATTTGGGTTCGAACTTTGGAAGCAGTTTTTTCAGGCTCTATGGGACCAAACGGGCAGAAATTTTGGAGTTATAATGAAATTTGTAGTCCATATCGAATTCAGTTACAAAATCTCCATAAAGTTGTATTTTTAGGAAAATCAAGATTTTTATGGACGCTTATTTCAGACTTGGGTTCGAACTTTGGAAGCAGTTTTTTCAGGCCCTATGGGACTTAAAGGGCTGAAATTTTGGAATTGTGATAAAATTTGTAGTCCATATCGAATTCAGTTACAAAATCTCCATTAAGTCTTATTTTTAGAAAACTCAAGATTTTTATGGACGCTTATTTCAGACTTGGGTTCGAACTTTGGAAGCAGTTTTTTCGGGCTCTATGGGACCAAACGGGCTGAAATTTTGGAGTTTAATGAAATTTGTAGTCCATATCGAATTCAGTTACAAAATCTCCATAAAAGTGTATTTTTAGAAAAATCATGATTTTTATGGACGCAATTTCAGACTTGGGTTGGAACTTTGGAAGCAGTTTTTTCAGGCCGTATGGGACCAAACGGGCTGAAATTTTGGAATTGTGATAAAATTTGTAGTCCACATCGAATTCAGTCACAAAATCTTCATAAAAATGTATTTTAAGAAAAATCATGATTTTGATGGACGCTAATTTCAGACTTGGGTTCGAACTTTGGAATAAGTTTTTTCAGGCTCTATGGGACCAAACGGGCTGAAATTTTGGAATTGTGATAAAATTTGTAGTCCATATCGAATTCAGTTACAAAATCTCCATTAAGTCTTATTTTTAGAAAACTCAAGATTTTTATGGACGCTTATTTCAGACTTGGGTTCGAACTTTGGAAGCAGTTTTTTCGGGCTCTATGGGACCAAACGGGCTGAAATTTTGGAGTTTAATGAAATTTGTAGTCCATATCGAATTCAGTTACAAAATCTCCATAAAAGTGTATTTTTAGAAAAATCATGATTTTTATGGACGCAATTTCAGACTTGGGTTAGAACTTTGGAAGCAGTTTTTTCAGGCCGTATGGGACCAAACGGGCTGAAATTTTGGAATTGTGATAAAATTTGTAGTCCACATCGAATTCAGTCACAAAATCTTCATAAAAATGTATTTTAAGAAAAATCATGATTTTTATGGACGCTAATTTCAGACTTGGGTTCGAACTTTGGAATAAGTTTTTTCAGGCTCTATGGGACCAAACGGGCTGAAATTTTGGAATTGTGATAAAATTTGTAGTCCATATCGAATTCAGTTACAAAATCTCCATTAGGTCTTATTTTGAGAAAACTCATGATTTTTATGGACGCTAACTTCAGACTTGGGTTCGAACTTTGGAAGCAGTTTTTTCGGGCTCTATGGGACCAAACGGGCTGAAATTTTGGAGTTGTAATGAAATTTGTAGTCCATATCGAATTCAGTTACAAAATCTCCATATAGTTGTATTTTTAGGAAAATCAAGATTTTTATGGACGCTTATTTCAGACTTGGGTTCGAATTTTGGAAGCAGTTTTTTCAGGCCCTATGGGACCTAACGGGCTGAAATTTTGGAATTGTGATAAAATTTGTAGTCCACATCGAATTCAGTCACAAAATCTTCATAAAAATGTATTTTAAGAAAAATCATGATTTTTATGGACGATAATTTTAGATTTGGGTTCGAACTTTGGAAGCAGTTTTTTCAGGCTCTATGGGACCAAACGGGCAGAAATTTTGGAGTTATAATGAAATTTGTAGTCCATATCGAATTCAGTTACAAAATCTCCATAAAGTTGTATTTTTAGGAAAATCAAGATTTTTATGGACGCTTATTTCAGACTTGGGTTCGAACTTTGGAAGCAGTTTTTTCAGGCCCTATGGGACTTAAAGGGCTGAAATTTTGGAATTGTGATAAAATTTGTAGTCCATATCGAATTCAGTTACAAAATCTCCATTAGGTCTTATTTTGAGAAAACTCATGATTTTTATGGACGCTAACTTCAGACTTGGGTTCGAACTTTGGAAGCAGTTTTTTCGGGCTCTATGGGACCAAACGGGCTGAAATTTTGGAGTTGTAATGAAATTTGTAGTCCATATCGAATTCAGTTACAAAATCTCCATATAGTTGTATTTTTAGGAAAATCAAGATTTTTATGGACGCTTATTTCAGACTTGGGTTCGAATTTTGGAAGCAGTTTTTTCAGGCCCTATGGGACCTAACGGGCTGAAATTTTGGAATTGTGATAAAATTTGTAGTCCACATCGAATTCAAATATGATTTAAGATTTTTTTTTTTTTTTTTTTTTTTTTTTTTCGCATCGCATTTTCACATCGAATTCAGTCACAAAATCTTCATAAAAATGTATTTTAAGAATCATGATTTTTATGGACGATAATTTTAGATTTGGGTTCGAACTTTGGAAGCAGTTTTTTCAGGCTCTATGGGACCAAACGGGCAGAAATTTTGGAGTTATAATGAAATTTGTAGTCCATATCGAATTCAGTTACAAAATCTCCATAAAGTTGTATTTTTAGGAAAATCAAGATTTTTATGGACGCTTATTTCAGACTTGGGTTCGAACTTTGGAAGCAGTTTTTTCAGGCCCTATGGGACTTAAAGGGCTGAAATTTTGGAATTGTGATAAAATTTGTAGTCCATATCGAATTCAGTTACAAAATCTCCATTAAGTCTTATTTTTAGAAAACTCAAGATTTTTATGGACGCTTATTTCAGACTTGGGTTCGAACTTTGGAAGCAGTTTTTTCGGGCTCTATGGGACCAAACGGGCTGAAATTTTGGAGTTTAATGAAATTTGTAGTCCATATCGAATTCAGTTACAAAATCTCCATAAAAGTGTATTTTTAGAAAAATCATGATTTTTATGGACGCAATTTCAGACTTGGGTTGGAACTTTGGAAGCAGTTTTTTCAGGCCGTATGGGACCAAACGGGCTGAAATTTTGGAATTGTGATAAAATTTGTAGTCCACATCGAATTCAGTCACAAAATCTTCATAAAAATGTATTTTAAGAAAAATCATGATTTTGATGGACGCTAATTTCAGACTTGGGTTCGAACTTTGGAATAAGTTTTTTCAGGCTCTATGGGACCAAACGGGCTGAAATTTTGGAATTGTGATAAAATTTGTAGTCCATATCGAATTCAGTTACAAAATCTCCATTAAGTCTTATTTTTAGAAAACTCAAGATTTTTATGGACGCTTATTTCAGACTTGGGTTCGAACTTTGGAAGCAGTTTTTTCGGGCTCTATGGGACCAAACGGGCTGAAATTTTGGAGTTTAATGAAATTTGTAGTCCATATCGAATTCAGTTACAAAATCTCCATAAAAGTGTATTTTTAGAAAAATCATGATTTTTATGGACGCAATTTCAGACTTGGGTTAGAACTTTGGAAGCAGTTTTTTCAGGCCGTATGGGACCAAACGGGCTGAAATTTTGGAATTGTGATAAAATTTGTAGTCCACATCGAATTCAGTCACAAAATCTTCATAAAAATGTATTTTAAGAAAAATCATGATTTTTATGGACGCTAATTTCAGACTTGGGTTCGAACTTTGGAATAAGTTTTTTCAGGCTCTATGGGACCAAACGGGCTGAAATTTTGGAATTGTGATAAAATTTGTAGTCCATATCGAATTCAGTTACAAAATCTCCATTAGGTCTTATTTTGAGAAAACTCATGATTTTTATGGACGCTAACTTCAGACTTGGGTTCGAACTTTGGAAGCAGTTTTTTCGGGCTCTATGGGACCAAACGGGCTGAAATTTGGAGTTGTAATGAAATTTGTAGTCCATATCGAATTCAGTTACAAAATCTCCATATAGTTGTATTTTTAGGAAAATCAAGATTTTTATGGACGCTTATTTCAGACTTGGGTTCGAATTTTGGAAGCAGTTTTTTCAGGCCCTATGGGACCTAACGGGCTGAAATTTGGAATTGTGATAAAATTTGTAGTCCACATCGAATTCAGTCACAAAATCTTCATAAAAATGTATTTTAAGAAAAATCATGATTTTTATGGACGATAATTTTAGATTTGGGTTCGAACTTTGGAAGCAGTTTTTTCAGGCTCTATGGGACCAAACGGGCAGAAATTTTGGAGTTATAATGAAATTTGTAGTCCATATCGAATTCAGTTACAAAATCTCCATAAAGTTGTATTTTTAGGAAAATCAAGATTTTTATGGACGCTTATTTCAGACTTGGGTTCGAACTTTGGAAGCAGTTTTTTCAGGCCCTATGGGACTTAAAGGGCTGAAATTTTGGAATTGTGATAAAATTTGTAGTCCATATCGAATTCAGTTACAAAATCTCCATTAAGTCTTATTTTTAGAAAACTCAAGATTTTTATGGACGCTTATTTCAGACTTGGGTTCGAACTTTGGAAGCAGTTTTTTCGGGCTCTATGGGACCAAACGGGCTGAAATTTTGGAGTTTAATGAAATTTGTAGTCCATATCGAATTCAGTTACAAAATCTCCATAAAAGTGTATTTTTAGAAAAATCATGATTTTTATGGACGCAATTTCAGACTTGGGTTGGAACTTTGGAAGCAGTTTTTTCAGGCCGTATGGGACCAAACGGGCTGAAATTTTGGAATTGTGATAAAATTTGTAGTCCACATCGAATTCAGTCACAAAATCTTCATAAAAATGTATTTTAAGAAAAATCATGATTTTGATGGACGCTAATTTCAGACTTGGGTTCGAACTTTGGAATAAGTTTTTTCAGGCTCTATGGGACCAAACGGGCTGAAATTTTGGAATTGTGATAAAATTTGTAGTCCATATCGAATTCAGTTACAAAATCTCCATTAGGTCTTATTTTGAGAAAACTCATGATTTTTATGGACGCTAACTTCAGACTTGGGTTCGAACTTTGGAAGCAGTTTTTTCGGGCTCTATGGGACCAAACGGGCTGAAATTTTGGAGTTGTAATGAAATTTGTAGTCCATATCGAATTCAGTTACAAAATCTCCATATAGTTGTATTTTTAGGAAAATCAAGATTTTTATGGACGCTTATTTCAGACTTGGGTTCGAATTTTGGAAGCAGTTTTTTCAGGCCCTATGGGACCTAACGGGCTGAAATTTTGGAATTGTGATAAAATTTGTAGTCCACATCGAATTCAAATATGATTTAAGATTTTTTTTTTTTTTTTTTTTTTTTTTTTTCGCATCGCATTTTCACATCGAATTCAGTCACAAAATCTTCATAAAAATGTATTTTAAGAATCATGATTTTTATGGACGATAATTTTAGATTTGGGTTCGAACTTTGGAAGCAGTTTTTTCAGGCTCTATGGGACCAAACGGGCAGAAATTTTGGAGTTATAATGAAATTTGTAGTCCATATCGAATTCAGTTACAAAATCTCCATAAAGTTGTATTTTTAGGAAAATCAAGATTTTTATGGACGCTTATTTCAGACTTGGGTTCGAACTTTGGAAGCAGTTTTTTCAGGCCCTATGGGACTTAAAGGGCTGAAATTTTGGAATTGTGATAAAATTTGTAGTCCATATCGAATTCAGTTACAAAATCTCCATTAAGTCTTATTTTTAGAAAACTCAAGATTTTTATGGACGCTTATTTCAGACTTGGGTTCGAACTTTGGAAGCAGTTTTTTCGGGCTCTATGGGACCAAACGGGCTGAAATTTTGGAGTTTAATGAAATTTGTAGTCCATATCGAATTCAGTTACAAAATCTCCATAAAAGTGTATTTTTAGAAAAATCATGATTTTTATGGACGCAATTTCAGACTTGGGTTGGAACTTTGGAAGCAGTTTTTTCAGGCCGTATGGGACCAAACGGGCTGAAATTTTGGAATTGTGATAAAATTTGTAGTCCACATCGAATTCAGTCACAAAATCTTCATAAAAATGTATTTTAAGAAAAATCATGATTTTGATGGACGCTAATTTCAGACTTGGGTTCGAACTTTGGAATAAGTTTTTTCAGGCTCTATGGGACCAAACGGGCTGAAATTTTGGAATTGTGATAAAATTTGTAGTCCATATCGAATTCAGTTACAAAATCTCCATTAAGTCTTATTTTTAGAAAACTCAAGATTTTTATGGACGCTTATTTCAGACTTGGGTTCGAACTTTGGAAGCAGTTTTTTCGGGCTCTATGGGACCAAACGGGCTGAAATTTTGGAGTTTAATGAAATTTGTAGTCCATATCGAATTCAGTTACAAAATCTCCATAAAAGTGTATTTTTAGAAAAATCATGATTTTTATGGACGCAATTTCAGACTTGGGTTAGAACTTTGGAAGCAGTTTTTTCAGGCCGTATGGGACCAAACGGGCTGAAATTTTGGAATTGTGATAAAATTTGTAGTCCACATCGAATTCAGTCACAAAATCTTCATAAAAATGTATTTTAAGAAAAATCATGATTTTTATGGACGCTAATTTCAGACTTGGGTTCGAACTTTGGAATAAGTTTTTTCAGGCTCTATGGGACCAAACGGGCTGAAATTTTGGAATTGTGATAAAATTTGTAGTCCATATCGAATTCAGTTACAAAATCTCCATTAGGTCTTATTTTGAGAAAACTCATGATTTTATGGACGCTAACTTCAGACTTGGGTTCGAACTTTGGAAGCAGTTTTTTCGGGCTCTATGGGACCAAACGGGCTGAAATTTTGGAGTTGTAATGAAATTTGTAGTCCATATCGAATTCAGTTACAAAATCTCCATATAGTTGTATTTTTAGGAAAATCAAGATTTTTATGGACGCTTATTTCAGACTTGGGTTCGAATTTTGGAAGCAGTTTTTTCAGGCCCTATGGGACCTAACGGGCTGAAATTTTGGAATTGTGATAAAATTTGTAGTCCACATCGAATTCAGTCACAAAATCTTCATAAAAATGTATTTTAAGAAAAATCATGATTTTTATGGACGATAATTTTAGATTTGGGTTCGAACTTTGGAAGCAGTTTTTTCAGGCTCTATGGGACCAAACGGGCTGAAATTTTGGAGTTGTAATGAAATTTGTAGTCCATATCGAATTCAGTTACAAAATCTCCATATAGTTGTATTTTTAGGAAAATCAAGATTTTTATGGACGCTTATTTCAGACTTGGGTTCGAATTTTGGAAGCAGTTTTTTCAGGCCCTATGGGACCTAACGGGCTGAAATTTTGGAATTGTGATAAAATTTGTAGTCCACATCGAATTCAGTCACAAAATCTTCATAAAAATGTATTTTAAGAAAAATCATGATTTTTATGGACGATAATTTTAGATTTGGGTTCGAACTTTGGAAGCAGTTTTTTCAGGCTCTATGGGACCAAACGGGCAGAAATTTTGGAGTTATAATGAAATTTGTAGTCCATATCGAATTCAGTTACAAAATCTCCATAAAGTTGTATTTTTAGGAAAATCAAGATTTTTATGGACGCTTATTTCAGACTTGGGTTCGAACTTTGGAAGCAGTTTTTTCAGGCCCTATGGGACTTAAAGGGCTGAAATTTTGGAATTGTGATAAAATTTGTAGTCCATATCGAATTCAGTTACAAAATCTCCATTAAGTCTTATTTTTAGAAAACTCAAGATTTTTATGGACGCTTATTTCAGACTTGGGTTCGAACTTTGGAAGCAGTTTTTCGGGCTCTATGGGACCAAACGGGCTGAAATTTTGGAGTTTAATGAAATTTGTAGTCCATATCGAATTCAGTTACAAAATCTCCATAAAAGTGTATTTTAGAAAAATCATGATTTTTATGGACGCAATTTCAGACTTGGGTTGGAACTTTGGAAGCAGTTTTTTCAGGCCGTATGGGACCAAACGGGCTGAAATTTTGGAATTGTGATAAAATTTGTAGTCCACATCGAATTCAGTCACAAAATCTTCATAAAAATGTATTTTAAGAAAAATCATGATTTTGATGGACGCTAATTTCAGACTTGGGTTCGAACTTTGGAATAAGTTTTTTCAGGCTCTATGGGACCAAACGGGCTGAAATTTTGAATTGTGATAAAATTTGTAGTCCATATCGAATTCAGTTACAAAATCTCCATTAAGTCTTATTTTTAGAAAACTCAAGATTTTTATGGACGCTTATTTCAGACTTGGGTTCGAACTTTGGAAGCAGTTTTTTCGGGCTCTATGGGACCAAACGGGCTGAAATTTTGGAGTTTAATGAAATTTGTAGTCCATATCGAATTCAGTTACAAAATCTCCATAAAAGTGTATTTTTAGAAAAATCATGATTTTTATGGACGCAATTTCAGACTTGGGTTAGAACTTTGGAAGCAGGTTTTTCAGGCCGTATGGGACCAAACGGGCTGAAATTTTGGAATTGTGATAAAATTTGTAGTCCACATCGAATTCAGTCACAAATCTTCATAAAAATGTATTTTAAGAAAAATCATGATTTTTATGGACGCTAATTTCAGACTTGGGTTCGAACTTTGGAATAAGTTTTTTCAGGCTCTATGGGACCAAACGGGCTGAAATTTTGGAATTGTGATAAAATTTGTAGTCCATATCGAATTCAGTTACAAAATCTCCATTAGGTCTTATTTTGAGAAAACTCATGATTTTTATGGACGCTAACTTCAGACTTGGGTTCGAACTTTGGAAGCAGTTTTTTCGGGCTCTATGGGACCAAACGGGCTGAAATTTTGGAGTTGTAATGAAATTTGTAGTCCATATCGAATTCAGTTACAAAATCTCCATATAGTTGTATTTTTAGGAAAATCAAGATTTTTATGGACGCTTATTTCAGACTTGGGTTCGAATTTTGGAAGCAGTTTTTCAGGCCCTATGGGACCTAACGGGCTGAAATTTTGGAATTGTGATAAAATTTGTAGTCCACATCGAATTCAGTCACAAAAATCTTCATAAAAATGTATTTTAAGAAAAATCATGATTTTTATGGACGATAATTTTAGATTTGGGTTCGAACTTTGGAAGCAGTTTTTTCAGGCTCTATGGGACCAAACGGGCAGAAATTTTGGAGTTATAATGAAATTTGTAGTCCATATCGAATTCAGTTACAAAATCTCCATAAAGTTGTATTTTTAGGAAAATCAAGATTTTTATGGACGCTTATTTCAGACTTGGGTTCGAACTTTGGAAGCAGTTTTTTCAGGCCCTATGGGACTTAAAGGGCTGAAATTTTGGAATTGTGATAAAATTTGTAGTCCATATCGAATTCAGTTACAAAATCTCCATTAAGTCTTATTTTTAGAAAACTCAAGATTTTTATGGACGCTTATTTCAGACTTGGGTTCGAACTTTGGAAGCAGTTTTTTCGGGCTCTATGGGACCAAACGGGCTGAAATTTTGGAGTTTAATGAAATTTGTAGTCCATATCGAATTCAGTTACAAAATCTCCATAAAAGTGTATTTTTAGAAAAATCATGATTTTTATGGACGCAATTTCAGACTTGGGTTGGAACTTTGGAAGCAGTTTTTTCAGGCCGTATGGGACCAAACGGGCTGAAATTTTGGAATTGTGATAAAATTTGTAGTCCACATCGAATTCAGTCACAAAATCTTCATAAAAATGTATTTAAGAAAAATCATGATTTGATGGACGCTAATTTCAGACTTGGGTTCGAACTTTGGAATAAGTTTTTTCAGGCTCTATGGGACCAAACGGGCTGAAATTTTGGAATTGTGATAAAATTTGTAGTCCATATCGAATTCAGTTACAAAATCTCCATTAAGTCTTATTTTTAGAAAACTCAAGATTTTTATGGACGCTTATTTCAGACTTGGGTTCGAACTTTGGAAGCAGTTTTTTCGGGCTCTATGGGACCAAACGGGCTGAAATTTTGGAGTTTAATGAAATTTGTAGTCCATATCGAATTCAGTTACAAAATCTCCATAAAAGTGTATTTTTAGAAAAATCATGATTTTTATGGACGCAATTTCAGACTTGGGTTAGAACTTTGGAAGCAGTTTTTTCAGGCCGTATGGGACCAAACGGGCTGAAATTTTGGAATTGTGATAAAATTTGTAGTCCACATCGAATTCAGTCACAAAATCTTCATAAAAATGTATTTTAAGAAAAATCATGATTTTTATGGACGCTAATTTCAGACTTGGGTTCGAACTTTGGAATAAGTTTTTTCAGGCTCTATGGGACCAAACGGGCAGAAATTTTGGAGTTATAATGAAATTTGTAGTCCATATCGAATTCAGTTACAAAATCTCCATAAAGTTGTATTTTTAGGAAAATCAAGATTTTTATGGACGCTTATTTCAGACTTGGGTTCGAACTTTGGAAGCAGTTTTTTCAGGCCCTATGGGACTTAAAGGGCTGAAATTTTGGAATTGTGATAAAATTTGTAGTCCATATCGAATTCAGTTACAAAATCTCCATTAAGTCTTATTTTTAGAAAACTCAAGATTTTTATGGACGCTTATTTCAGACTTGGGTTCGAACTTTGGAAGCAGTTTTTTCGGGCTCTATGGGACCAAACGGGCTGAAATTTTGGAGTTTAATGAAATTTGTAGTCCATATCGAATTCAGTTACAAAATCTCCATAAAAGTGTATTTTTAGAAAAATCATGATTTTTATGGACGCAATTTCAGACTTGGTTTGGAACTTTGGAAGCAGTTTTTTCAGGCCGTATGGGACCAAACGGGCTGAAATTTTGGAATTGTGATAAAATTTGTAGTCCACATCGAATTCAGTCACAAAATCTTCATAAAAATGTATTTTAAGAAAAATCATGATTTTGATGGACGCTAATTTCAGACTTGGGTTCGAACTTTGGAATAAGTTTTTTCAGGCTCTATGGGACCAAACGGGCTGAAATTTTGGAATTGTGATAAAATTTGTAGTCCATATCGAATTCAGTTACAAAATCTCCATTAAGTCTTATTTTTAGAAAACTCAAGATTTTTATGGACGCTTATTTCAGACTTGGGTTCGAACTTTGGAAGCAGTTTTTTCGGGCTCTATGGGACCAAACGGGCTGAAATTTTGGAGTTTAATGAAATTTGTAGTCCATATCGAATTCAGTTACAAAATCTCCATAAAAGTGTATTTTTAGAAAAATCATGATTTTTATGGACGCAATTTCAGACTTGGGTTAGAACTTTGGAAGCAGGTTTTTCAGGCCGTATGGGACCAAACGGGCTGAAATTTTGGAGTTTAATGAAATTTGTAGTCCATATCGAATTCAGTTACAAAATCTCCATAAAAGTGTATTTTTAGAAAAATCATGATTTTTATGGACGCAATTTCAGACTTGGGTTGGAACTTTGGAAGCAGTTTTTTCAGGCCGTATGGGACCAAACGGGCTGAAATTTTGGAATTGTGATAAAATTTGTAGTCCACATCGAATTCAGTCACAAAATCTTCATAAAAATGTATTTTAAGAAAAATCATGATTTTGATGGACGCTAATTTCAGACTTGGGTTCGAACTTTGGAATAAGTTTTTTCAGGCTCTATGGGACCAAACGGGCTGAAATTTTGGAATTGTGATAAAATTTGTAGTCCATATCGAATTCAGTTACAAAATCTCCATTAAGTCTTATTTTTAGAAAACTCAAGATTTTTATGGACGCTTATTTCAGACTTGGGTTCGAACTTTGGAAGCAGTTTTTTCGGGCTCTATGGGACCAAACGGGCTGAAATTTTGGAGTTTAATGAAATTTGTAGTCCATATCGAATTCAGTTACAAAATCTCCATAAAAGTGTATTTTTAGAAAAATCATGATTTTTATGGACGCAATTTCAGACTTGGGTTAGAACTTTGGAAGCAGTTTTTTCAGGCCGTATGGGACCAAACGGGCTGAAATTTTGGAATTGTGATAAAATTTGTAGTCCACATCGAATTCAGTCACAAAATCTTCATAAAAATGTATTTTAAGAAAAATCATGATTTTTATGGACGCTAATTTCAGACTTGGGTTCGAACTTTGGAATAAGTTTTTTCAGGCTCTATGGGACCAAACGGGCTGAAATTTTGGAATTGTGATAAAATTTGTAGTCCATATCGAATTCAGTTACAAAATCTCCATTAGGTCTTATTTTGAGAAAACTCATGATTTTTATGGACGCTAACTTCAGACTTGGGTTCGAACTTTGGAAGCAGTTTTTTCGGGCTCTATGGGACCAAACGGGCTGAAATTTTGGAGTTGTAATGAAATTTGTAGTCCATATCGAATTCAGTTACAAAATCTCCATATAGTTGTATTTTTAGGAAAATCAAGATTTTTATGGACGCTTATTTCAGACTTGGGTTCGAATTTTGGAAGCAGTTTTTTCAGGCCCTATGGGACCTAACGGGCTGAAATTTTGGAATTGTGATAAAATTTGTAGTCCACATCGAATTCAGTCACAAAATCTTCATAAAAATGTATTTTAAGAAAAATCATGATTTTTATGGACGATAATTTTAGATTTGGGTTCGAACTTTGGAAGCAGTTTTTTCAGGCTCTATGGGACCAAACGGGCAGAAATTTTGGAGTTATAATGAAATTTGTAGTCCATATCGAATTCAGTTACAAAATCTCCATAAAGTTGTATTTTTAGGAAAATCAAGATTTTTATGGACGCTTATTTCAGACTTGGGTTCGAATTTTGGAAGCAGTTTTTTCAGGCCCTATGGGACCTAACGGGCTGAAATTTTGGAATTGTGATGAAATTTGTAGTCCATATCGAATTCAGTTACAAAATCTCCATATAGTTGTATTTTTAGGAAAATCAAGATTTTTATGGACGCTTATTTCAGACTTGGGTTCGAATTTTGGAAGCAGTTTTTTCAGGCCCTATGGGACCTAACGGGCTGAAATTTTGGAATTGTGATAAAATTTGTAGTCCACATCGAATTCAGTCACAAAATCTTCATAAAAATGTATTTTAAGAAAAATCATGATTTTTATGGACGATAATTTTAGATTTGGGTTCGAACTTTGGAAGCAGTTTTTTCAGGCTCTATGGGACCAAACGGGCAGAAATTTTGGAGTTATAATGAAATTTGTAGTCCATATCGAATTCAGTTACAAAATCTCCATAAAGTTGTATTTTTAGGAAAATCAAGATTTTTATGGACGCTTATTTCAGACTTGGGTTCGAACTTTGGAAGCAGTTTTTTCAGGCCCTATGGGACTTAAAGGGCTGAAATTTTGGAATTGTGATAAAATTTGTAGTCCATATCGAATTCAGTTACAAAATCTCCATTAAGTCTTATTTTTAGAAAACTCAAGATTTTTATGGACGCTTATTTCAGACTTGGGTTCGAACTTTGGAAGCAGTTTTTTCGGGCTCTATGGGACCAAACGGGCTGAAATTTTGGAGTTTAATGA